>QXDU01000169.1:0-202231 GCA_003717275.1 Protomyces pachydermus | reverse complement strand
GCAAGGATTCGCCACAGAGAAAACAAAAGTGACACCGACATACGCTGCAAGACATGTGATTGCAGCCACTCGCCTTTTGTACCCAACTCTCACAACTCGGGCACTGTTGAGCATGTTCATGACGCCAGGTATCCGCTAGCCGTTCGTCTTCCATATCCCGTACAAGGCGTTCTAGATTCTTACGTCCATACAGGCGTTCGAGCTTGCCCTTGCCGGAGAGGTCATCGCCGAGTGCAAGGTACTGTTCTGCAAGATCATAGGAGAGTTTCAATCGTCGACACGGTTCAGACATGCCATGCCACGTCCTACTACAATCCGCACAAAAAGCATACCCACACGCTGTACAAACGACCAATTTCTCATCGGGATCCCGCGGAAGCGCAGCGGCGCACCAATCGCGTGGACAGTGTGTGTGTGAGGGGAGTGCTTCGAGTTCTTGCTTGCGTGAGAGGTGATTGTATCGCGCGACTTGATCAGCAGAGACGACCTTCTGTAATGTTGCAACAGGCATGCGTCGAGCACTGAGCGGGTCTGGATCGAGTCGTAGTGAAGCCTCGGGTGTTTCTTTGGGGAGTGGGCAGGTTGGGCAACGAACGAGGGAGACGGCACCTTCTCGAATATGCAAGCCAAACATATCACCTAAACAGGCTCTGCAAAAGACATGCCTGCAAGGCAACGCAACACACGCATCACCTGATTTGACATCGAGGCAAATCTCACAGCTGTACGTTTGTGCATCAAACACCGCTTGAGCGGCTTCCTCTTGATGTGCTTTGAGTATGGGGAATAAGATACCTTCAAGCGGTCCAATTGTCGCTTGTACCAGATCAAGCATATCAAAGGCCATACAAGCAGATTGCATGAGTTGATCCACTATTGCAAATAAGACTTCCATCTCTGGCTCCCACAATGCCAAGCAAGCATCTCGTAATGCGCCCAGTGCGTCGTTTGATAGCCATACACAATCTAGTCGCAAAATAGGCGGTGAATGTACTGGATATGTGTCTGAAAGGAGGATGTGACAGCGAAGCGGAGGCAAGTAAGTGATTTGGTTGAGCGCTGGTGCCGTGTCAAAGAGGATCCTGGCTGGGGTGTCGAGAATGACGGGGACGTCAATGTATCCGCCTGTACTGTGATGTTCATCATGTGATGGAAGATGAAGGACTAGCTCCGGGTAGATGGATTGCAGGACATGAAGCTCGCTGTCCATCCACTTGCGAAAGACGTGAAACTGTGTCGCTTCGAGTTGTGGCGACGTCGACAGGGAGAAGGCACATTCAGATGACACAAAACAGTGAACACAAGACAAGAGGGAATGATGATGAGTGATGCGAATAACAAGCAAGTCGTCTACGAACGATGAAGAGCAGAAGGGAGTTCCCAAAGATGCCATTTCAAGCAACAACAAACAACGATACAGCCATAATAACTGCACCGAGTCCCACCGACAAGAGACCCAGTGGCCGGACATCAGAGATACTAGCAGACTTCGCACCCGAACTCGTCGTAGATCCACCAGCACTCGACGAACCACCTGAGCCGGAGGCACTACCAGATAATGCAAGCGCAGCGAGTGGTGCATGGGTGCATTTAGCATTCGCTGGGCTGCCCACCAGTGTTGCACCGGGAAAGCCACAGGCATCGGAAGCAGATTTCTGAAGGGCATAGTAGTTGTTGTACACCAACGCCAATTGTTGCTGTCCACTGCAGAAGGAGTAATCACCATAGGTACCAGGAGAAGATCCATTGGCCGTCACAACACTGCAGGCAGTACCACCATTCAAGCCACAGACTGTACCGAATGCTTTGGCGATATCCTTGTCAGCCAATGTGCCACCGGTGGAGCACTTGGCGTTCTTGACGGCACATGCGCAGAATGCTGAATCAGGTGTTGGAGGCAAATTGGTAGCAGCAACGAAGCCGGAGGTGGCAGGTGGACAGGCGATAGTGCTGGTGCCTGGTGCTTGATAGTCGCTCAGCATCGTGATGGGAGGCGAGATACTTTGCCATTGCTTCTTGAGAACGGCATAGTCTGGCAATGGGGTTGGCGTAGCACCGACAGAAGCAGTCGTCACGAGACCATACATATTGTCTTCTTGGTTGTACTCGTAGATAATGGCGCCGGACACGACATCAGCCATGATACCATAGACAGGCTCCAATTCGCCGAATGTACGGGTTTGGCCGACAGGGATGTTGCAACCTGTTTCAGAGAGAATGAAGGGACGTCCGAGTGCTTTGTATTGGCTCTCAATCACATCGTAGCCAGATTGAGTATAAGAGCTTTGTCCACACCATCGGTAGACGTTCAGACCATAAAAGTCAATACCATCAGAGGGTTTGCCACAGGAGAGGTACTCGGCAAGCTGAATCTGGAGGTCCTTGACGTCTGCTGTTGCATAGCCAATGGGGATGTAGCGACCTGATGTGCCTTGTTGGTATGCGCGCATATCCCGTGCAGCTGCCTTGACGAATGGTGCAGCGACAGTGCGGTTGGCCGTGTCAACCACTTCATTACCAATGAAGAAGGCAGCTGTGTTAGGGTACTTGCGGAAAGCATCGAGGTTGACAATGAAATCGTTGTACTGAGCAACGGTCCATGTGGGTGAGTCTGACTTGACAGTGGTGTCTGGAGTTTCGAGGTCGAGGATGAGGTAGATGCCTGCGTCTGCAAAAGTCTGCATGCACTCGTCGTGGTTCAGAGTTGCATTGACACGATAGACACGGATGGCATTGGCGCCGAGGTCAGTGAGGAATTTGACATCCTGTGCACAGCCTGCAGGGTTGGCGAGCGGGTCGTCAATGGTGGACCCTGTCTGTTCATTGCGCAGCTGGCCACTCGCGCTGAGAGGTTGGTAGGCGACACCTTTGAAGTAGAACTGCTTTCCATCGTTAGATGTGAAGAACTTGGTGCCGTTGATCTGTCTATAGGGGTGTTAGCGGTGTGTAGGTAGGAGGAAGAGGCGACTGACAAAGGACTGATGGCCGCAGAGGCAAGCGCACATAGGCTTGCGAGGATGATGGAAGCACGCATCTAGGTGCTGCTGCTGCTGCTGCTGCTGCTTTGAATGAGAGTCGAGTGTGTGATTGCGTACTGGTACAAGTGAAGGTACCCTGGCGAATGAGTGTGTGGTGTTGGGTGTTGCTTCGCTTTCTTTCGTCGCCAATTTGTGTTTGTTGCCAAGGAGGCGACGGGCAGAAAGAGCCGAACACTTCTGAATGCTGAGTGAGTAGACTGGCTTGGCAGGGTCTGCTCTACTCTATAGAGACTACATAGGCTACCAGGCCACTCTACCTCACACAGCCTCCCCCCTATCTGCAACCTTCCTCATTGCAGTCCGTGTTTGTCAGTGTGCGCCTTTTCTATTTCGGGAAGCCAGGGGTCATCCATTCACAGACAGCATCCACGGCATCAAGTTCTATCCAGTTGTCGGAAGACCAAAGACACGCGTCCTCAATGCTACTAGCTGCGTATCTGCCATGATTCAGCATACTTGCAACAGTCATTCGAGCGCGCCATGACGCAAGATATATGACTGCTGTCCACCGGCACATCCCGATAATCTGCGTGGGATGATGGGAAAGCAGACGCGACGCATGACGAGCACAGACATCTCCAGCTCGGGCTCCACTCCTGTCTATGCACAAGGCGGCCATGGAGAAGCTCAATGGGACAGAGCAGCCAGTGCCGAGGCCAGGCAGCAACAAGACATTTGCTCGTCTTGCTGCCTTCTTCGCAGCGCTTGTGCTCATCCTCCTTTACCTACCGCATTCCAGCGTCCCTGACCTCAATCGAGGTTGTTTTCCCTGGCAAGGAAGCAAACCCGATGCTCTAGTCTCCATTGAGCAACTGAATGCACTTGGAAGGTCATTCGACCGAGACCACGGTATCGCAGAGTCCTATTTCATCGAGCACCCGTCCCAGGAAATCCTCGCTGCGTCACTCTTCGAGTACACCAAAGTTCCCCATCTTGCAGGTAATCGCGAGCTCGCCGAGTACACGCGTGACAAATGGTTGTCCTTTGGCATTCGGGATGTCGAGATTGTTGAGTATGAAGTACTCCTCAACACACCCACGATCCGCTCATTCATTGATTTCTATCGTGGAGAAATGCTTGACAAACCAACTTGGTCTGCCACACTCAAGGAAGATCATCTGACGCAGGATTCCGGCTCAAGCCAGGAAGTCCCATTCTTCCATGGTTACAGCAAAAATGGTACTGCACAAGGGAACCTCGTCTACCTCAACTACGCTAGCCTACAAGATTTCGCAGATATCTTGGCAGCAGGCGTTGATCTCAAGGGCAAAATTGGTATTGCTCGCTACGGTCACCTCTTTCGAGGTATCAAAGTCGAGCTTGCTCAACGCCACAACATGGCAGCCATGTTGCTCTATGATGACCCTTCTGAAGACGGCAATGTGACTGTAGCAAATGGACACCTAGCCTATCCACTCGGTCCGGCACGCAACCCATCCGCTGTTCAGCGCGGTAGTGTACAGTTCCTGTCATTGCTGCCAGGTGACCCAACGACACCCGGGTATGCCTCCAAGCCTGGCTGTGAACGTCAACCAGCCAATTTCTCAACACCTTCCATTCCCTCATTGCCTATTAGCGGGCGCGATGCCAAGTACCTTCTCAGTACACTGAATGGCTTCGGTCCCACCATCAAAGGTTTCAAAGGCGCCTTCCCCGATATCGAATACACTGTCGGTGGCGGCCCAGGCATCGTATCTCTTGCCAACGTTGTGGAGTATGATTATTCACCCATCTACAACGTGATTGCCAAGATTCCAGGGCATTTCGAGGATCAAGTGATCTTGGGCAATCATCGCGACGCATGGGTTCGAGGGGCTGCGGATCCTAGTAGTGGTTCTGCTGCACTCGATTCAATTGTCGAGACGTTTGCAATGTTGTCGCAAACAGGTTATACACCACTGCGTACACTTGTTTTTGCGTCTTGGGATGCGGAAGAGTATGGCTTGGTTGGATCAACTGAATGGGTCGAGGAGTTTACTGAATCACTGAGAAAGAAGGCAGCCGTTTATCTCAACGTCGACGTCGCGTCATCTGGTCAAGCCTTCCACTGTTCTGCCTCGCCATTGCTTCACTCTGCCATTCGACAAGTCACTCAAGCGGTGCCTGCACTGTCCGGTGGACTAGGCCTTCCTGGCGTACCACCAGAAAGGACACTTGCAGACGAATGGTCAGGTCACATCTCAACACTCGGTAGTGGCTCTGACTACACTGCCTTTCAAGATTTCCTCGGTGTCACCTCGTCTGACTTTGGCTTTGGCGGCTCGAAAAAGGATTCCGCCGTGTATCACTATCATAGCCAGTATGATTCTTACCACTGGCTCACTCAATTTGGTGATGAGAAGCTCAAGGGACTCCAAGCAAGTGCGCGCATTTGGGGATTATTGGCATACAGACTTCTTGAAAGTCCTGTGATTAGCTTGAATGCGACGTTGTATGGCGAGGAAGTACGGAGGTACGTCGATGAGCTACCCAAGGACGTCACAAAACATCACAAGGAACTCGCCAAGATACTCGCCAAGGCCGCCAAGAAGATTGAAAAGCGTGGTATTCAACTGGATGCGCGTGCTCGAAAGGCAAATGCTCACGTCAAGGACTGGTCACGCTTATCCAATGCAAAGAAGATGGCGTTACTCAGGGAGATTGCAGAGCTCAATACTGCTTACAAGCAAATGGAGCGAGCCTTTGTCGATGAGCATGGATTGAAGGATCGTCCATTCTTTAAGCATGTGCTGTACTCGCCAGGCAGGTGGACTGGTTATGCTGGCGTTGTCTTTGGATCTATTCGAGAGGCCACACCCAAGGATTTAGGAAAAGCTTACAAACGCCTCATCAAGGTGCTCAAACAGGTTGGCAAAGAGTAAACCTCATTCATGTCCAAAAGGAGATCTGGCCTACTTAGCTACGAATTGACATTTCCCGTAGTGTGTAGTCAACCAGATAACTCTCCGAGAGTAGCTCGTTCATACGCTGGTAATGCCGCTCGCCGTAGGCAACCAAGGGATCTAGTATGCCCTTGAGGTTCTCAAGCGACAACAAGACATCAGTCGGGTATGATTTGACCACAACATGCAAGATATGCTGAGCAACTGGCGCCGTCTTGGCATTCGCATTCCAGTCTCGTACACGAAGCAAAAGGCGCTGCAGTTGTACCTTTGACAAGGTCGCCACCACATCGTCGACTGCTGCCAATCCGAGAATACTTGAGGCATCAGCAGTATCCTGCTCCGATGACTCTGCACGTTCCTCCATGACACGCATGAATAGACCTAGCAGCTTTGATGGTCGATCAAGTGACAGGGCCATTGCAATCGCGCTCCGCCAGTCCTTGTTTTGTACATGATTTGATAGTTGCTGTTCTTGATCCGCCAAGACTTCTCGAGCACGTTCGCGTTCCACCATTTCTTGCTCTGTTGTGTCTGCCCAAAATGTAATCACACTGTCACCTGCTCCAGAAACGAGTACGCGATCGTCTGCACGGAGGGCCAGCGACCAAACTCGATCTTCATGGTTGTCGAGTGTCGTTTCACATTCACCAGACTTGAGTGTCCATACCTTGACAAGGCCATCTCCGCCGGCAGTTGCAAGTTGTTGACCCGCACTCATGAACAAACACTTCAGGACACTGTTGGTGTGACCCTCGAATGTCTGTAGGCAAGAGTAATCAGATAAGCTCCATAGCTTGACAGAACGATCACCAGAACCAGTAGCGATGATCTTGTCGAGTGCACTGAAATTCACGGTCCAAACGCCACGCTTGTGACCCCTCAAGATGCCCTGAATTTCACCCGTCTCAAGATCCCAAATCTTGCAGAGCCGGTCTTGTGAAGCAGATGCAAAGACTTTGTCGTTGGGAGAAACATCCATGGCATTGATATCCTTGTCGTGTGCCTTGATCGTCCATCGAGAACGCTTCCCGCCGCTCGCCGGATCCCAGCATTTGATCGTTCGATCCTGTGCGCCTGTCAACACAAAGTCTGGTAATGCATCCGCATCTTCGTTCGGTGTGCGTGGCAATGCAACAGCACCAACAGACTCAGTATGGCCAGTGAATGTCATGATGCACTTTTGCTGTTCAAGATGCCACAGTTTTGCAGAATTGTCCTTGGCGCCCGTTACTAGAAAACGACCATCCTGGCTGCGGTCCATAGTCAAGACAATCTCAGAGTGGCCAGCGAGTACCTCGACATCGTTTGTCGCAATGTCAAGCAAATGGACATCTTCGCTATTGGATGCGATGGCCAGTTTCCGATCGTCAAGTACATAGCAGCAGTCGATAATCTCATCAAATTGTCCAATCACTTGTCGAATTTGCGGCAGAGTCTTTTCCTTGACGCTGTTGGTGATGATTGTTTGATTTGACCGCACTGTAATGAGAGACTCAAGTGTCGGCATGTAAAGGATCTGCAAAATGACCGTCTCGGTCGTCTGCTCTTGTTCTACCGTGCCACCGATCTCATTTTTTGTGGCAAGATTGAAGATGCGCACTCTGTTCTTGTCTCCGCCAAGGTAGATCAATTCATCCTGTGTGTCTAGAGATCCAGCTTGCAAGAAGCCAAGCGATTCAATCGACTCGTAGACTGGTATTGAGGCAGTCGCCTTTTTGCTCTTAATGTCCCAAACCGTCATGATCTGATCGCGCGAACCACTGATGACCCTGTCCCCTGCTGCACTAAAGTCAAGTCCACGGATGACTGACGAGTGACCATCCAGCACTGCTAAGCACTTGCTTGAAACGAGATCCCAAATCCGTACTTTGCAATCATCAGCACCACTCGCTAGTCTCCAGGTCTGGCCGCCTGCAACACCATAGAACTTAAGTGCACTGATGACACCGCCATGGCCCTTGAAGCTGTGTGTCACAAAACCACCTCGGATGTCCCACACTTTGACGGTTCCTTCAGCACCACCGGTCGCTACTAGAGTACATGTAGAGTCTGTGTCCATTGTAATGACTGGTGATTCATGCGCCTTCATTTGTCGCAGGAGCTTGCCGTCAGGTAAGCTGTATACGCGCATGAGCAACGACCGTGAGCAAGTGATGAGATGACTGCCATCTTTCGTCATGACCATGGAAGTAAGGACTTCCGAGTCACCTTTGATCTTGAGCACATGCTCGCCCGTCTCGAGGTTGCTGATGGCCACATCTTGTCCCAAACTAGAAGCGAGTAGGTGACCTCCTGCGGTAACAGGCCCACCTCCGTAAACGACATCGACTTGTCTCTCAACTGCGAAAGATGTCTTCAATGGCACAGGCGCCATATCGCCACTTGCAATACCTCTTCCAATGCGCTGAATCTACCAGCTCAAGCTTTTCTGTGCGATTCGACGTTTGCTACGATTCGGTTCGCGCCGACTCGCCAGTAAACTTTGAAAATTCCCACGCCACTTTGTGCGACTCCGCCTCCTCTGTGCCCATTGCCGAAGCTAAAGTCGCGACGGACTGACCTGCACGTACTTCTACGATACTTGTGCTCTCAATATTTCTTGTACATAATGTTTGATCACTGGAATGCTTCTGATTTTGGTCAATGGACGCAGAATGCTGATGGTACCTACTGGCGCGTAGCTGGTCTCAATGAGGCTGGCTTTCATTCGTACGTGGCCTCGGAGAGCAAGGCTCCCAGTGATATCTTCATGAGAGTCAGATGTCGTGTAGACAAGTCTGTTATCACGAGAGATCGAACACTCGCCGCATATATTGTGCTCAGGCGACAGCATCCGTTGCTGGACGCCAGGTTTGTGCTTGACCCGAACTTATCGACCCAGTATGACTTGCGTATTGAGTATGACCCAAAGGGCGTCGAAGATAGAGCTGCTCGAGACCTGTACTGGCTTCCCATGTTTGCGAGTTGGGAACAAGAGCGAAACGCTTTGACCAATTGCTCTCGCGTCCTGAACGACAATCTGCTTTCTCAGCTGCGTATATACCATGAACCAGGGGCGGATGTCCTTGAGCTAGTCTGGCTTGTTCATCATGCGATCTCAGACGGTGTATCAGTCACCACGGCTACACAAGATTTGCTTAATCTAATGGCAAGCACAAACACAGCACTGCAATCAGGGGTAAGCGGGCGTCCAGTCATCCGACGCCTTCCATTAGCAATGGAAGGCTGTTTCCCGGCACGCACACCCTCCTCTAGGCAAAGATGGCGCAATGCCATCTTGTACACAATTGCCCAAAATCGAAACAAGCGAAAACCGCCTGTCACCATCTGGAAACACGGCAATGGTGTACCAGTAACACGACAGCGCACCTATACATTTTCAACGGCGATGTCAAGAGCATTGCTAGCTGCCTGCAAGCGACGTGGACTAACAGCTGGACATCTCATTTATGCTGCTCAAGCAGTGGCTTTCGCTCAGATTCTCGAGCTCACCCAAGACACGACAATTTTTGTTGGCACGCCGATGAATGCGCGTCGAACCTTTGCGGAGCCATTTAAAGCCAAAACACATGAAGTTGTCATGACTTTGGCATTCCTTGATGTCTTCATGCCTGCGATCGCAATGGGCAAGGATGCCAAGCGGAATGCACAGAAGCTTTGGACAATGAGCAAGATTGCCAAGCGTCAAGTACATCACGTCATTACAGATGACAAGTTTGCCGACTTTGCATACATCATGCTCGAAGGTCGGTGGCTCGGCCGATTCAGATCTCAGCGAGATCGACCAGCGGGTCCAGACAACCGCCCAAAGAAGCGCGAGACGTACATCTCATACGGCAGTAGCGCTGTGGGAAATCTCGATAACGCCCTTCAGATTTTACCGGCAAATCAAGACAGATTGTCCATTGTCGATATGAACATTGGTATGCGTGTCCGGCATGGCGAGACGCTCATGCACAGCTACAGCTTCCTCAACAAGCTGACGCTCAGTGTCATGTATGATGATCAAATCGGACTAGATGTTGTCGATGCTTGGATACAGGAGACTGCCAGACTGATGGAGCTGGCAATTGCTGATGAGTCGCCGACTCGCCGGTTATAGGCTCATTTCAAAGTTATATGGCGCATGATAGCATGCTGTGAATATGACTTACCTCAAGTCTAGTAGCTGGTTGTAGAAGATGTCTTGACGAGCCATCTCGTTGCTTGCTGGGACTGCGAAATTGGTCGAGTGTCAAACATGATGCACGTGTGCTACAAAAAAGTATTCTCAACTCAATTGCAGCACCACTTCGTTACTGTAGAACATTTCCACAAGCAATGTAAGAAGCGCTCCGATGCGCGGTGCAATCAATCAAGTCTGCTACGCGTCTTGACAAGCGAAGGAAAAAGATGCAGGACAGTTTGCGGCGACCTAGTTCATACAGACCGCAAGGTCAGTCTCAGCCATGATGCCCAACGACGCTGCTTCGTCTCGGGATCAAGGCTCATCTCGAGCCCTGCATCTTCTTTTCTCTGCGCAAGCAGGGCGGGTGATTGTACCGTGCAATCAAACTTTGGCGACCGAACGGGCAGTACTGACCATCTCTTTAGCATGCCTAAGCAAGTTCAAGATATCAAGCTCTTCCTCGAGATCGCTCGCCGAAAGGACGCCAAGTCTGCTCGCATCCGAAAGTCCAAGAACGGCAAGATTGTCAAGTTCAAGGTCCGATGCAGCAAGTACCTCTACACCCTTGTCGTTTCCGACGCCGAGAAGGTAAGTTTCATCTCAATGCGACGAATGTTTGCTAACTGTACAGGCACAGAAGCTCCAGCAATCGCTTCCTCCTACCCTCAAGGTTGAGCAGGAGTCGAAGTAGGCATCTCTCAATTTGCTAGCTTCCAATAAAAAT
Source organism: Protomyces pachydermus (assembly GCA_003717275.1). Taxonomy (NCBI): domain Eukaryota; kingdom Fungi; phylum Ascomycota; class Taphrinomycetes; order Taphrinales; family Protomycetaceae; genus Protomyces; species Protomyces pachydermus. The sequence goes on along the minus strand of QXDU01000169.1, from coordinate 191,416 downwards.
ACAAAAACAATGAATAACCATCTATGCACTCGGCATTTTGACTTCCTCCCATGTCTGATCAGTGTCACGCATCAAAGCCCTGATGTGTGCAGTTGTTGTGCCCAGAATCTGCAGCCTCAGCTCGTGCTCCTCAAAGATCTCAACATACTTGTATTTCGAGAAGCCCAAACCCTCAAAGAGTGCCAAAGACTTGACATTGTCCTTGCCAATCTTGACCCGCAGGCACACAAGTTTGCCGGTGCTCACAATTTGAGATTGATGCTTGAGAATGTACGCCATGAAAAGTAGCATAGCAGACCGACCAAGTCCTTGACGCCGTGATCCAGCTTCAGCAATCATAATCTCCAGCTCTCCCATGTAGGAGCCGTCCTCCACATGATGGCTTTCTTCAGAGCCATCGTACTCGTGCAAGAACATATTCACATCACCCACCATACGGTCGATAGAGTCGTCATCACTACCAGGGACAGAATCAGTCGTAGCTCTCAGAATGATGAACGTCAGCTTATCTGCATCTTCTTGCCAGCTGCACTGCATCTCATATTCCTCCTCCAAGGACAGTGGCTCCGACGCAGTCAATGCAAGGACTTCAGGATCTTGCATCCATTGATGATAGCGTGGAACATGGGCAGCAGTGTACGGCACGAGCTGGACCGAAGCATTGCTCAGACAGGTGTCTATGTTCAAAAGCATCTAGAACTAGCTAGCGTGTACATGTGCTTTCTAGCTAGCTGAAGGTAACTAGCTGAAGGTAACCGGCGTGGTATTCATATTGGTGACGATATCAGACAAAATATTGCCGCTTGCACCAGGCACAGGCTTTGCCTTCGGGGCGTCCAAAATGTCATAGGGAGCCCATTTGATGAGCTGTCCTGCCGAGTCGCCCGTGACAAGCTCTACATGCTGATTTGAGCGATTGACGGCGCAAGTCACACGGCCATTGAGGACAAATTGACGATGAAAAAGGTATCCATTGAACAGGCCATACCGCAAGAGCTGTCCTTCGTCGGAAGGATAAAATAAGATGGGATCATCAATATCTTGCCCCTCGACAATGAGCGGCTTCACAGTCTGCCAGTGGGTATTGTTGATAGCTGTGCCGTAATTGATGAGCATATTCTCGCCGCTGACAATGTCCCATACCCTCAATTTATTGTCATGTCCAGTGCTCACAAGTGACAAACCATCTTCCGTCCAAGCAATGCCATTGACTGTGTCAGAATGCGCTTTGGGGACCGCTGGTCGGATTTCACGTCTGCTATTGTACATATCCAACAGGGCCATGCATGCCTGCGCCTTACGTACATCCCATATTCGAATAGTGCCATCTGAGCCAGCAGAGGCCATGATGTGTTCTTGACGGGGAGACCATTCGACTGCGATAACCTTACCGGAGTGTCCACGTAGCATATGTGCATAACTACCACTTCGCATGTCGCAGAGCCGCATAACAGGATTATCGCACGCTGTGACAATCAATGCATGCGATGCTACTTTGCTGATGCTGTGACTGTAGACTTTGCTTCCGAGATCAAAGGTGCAAGCTTCACGCCAGCTCTCGGTGTCGAATACTTTCACAGTCTCGTCATAGCTGGATGTAGTCAGGAGTCCATTGTCAAAGGGGTACCAGTGAATTGCACTGATGCCGTACTTGTGATGAGTGCCTCTGTCTGTCAATACTCGTAGAAGAACCAAGATCTCTTACTTGGCAACTTTCTGTATCGGGAAGAGTTGAGCATCCCTGCTATCACAATCCCAAAGTGTGATGTCAGAGCCTGCACCAGCACTAAGGAGGTAGCGCGCACCTTGATTGTCAAAGCTCAGCGCATTCACAGCGCCACGATGCCCCTCGGAGAATTGGCCCTTGGTTGCGCGGGCGAGGTCATGATAGAGGCGAGACGTCTGGGCGCGGCGTAGATCTTGCCGGCCGCCTATTTCTCGCAGCTGAAGAAAGCTGTCCATGAATAGACTTGATGAAATTAAGCATATATACGTAGAGAGCCGGAGACTCTGAGCTTGAGCATAGCGTGTGGTGCGTGTTTGCAGATCTAGATTCTAACACTTGACTTGAGCTCGGTCACCACTTCACGGGATTACCTTATAGTCCCCATGACTGAAGCTCTCTCCAGCTCGCTTTGAAGTCGAGCTAGTCTTTCGCATGGCTCTGCAGCTACACTTGGATGTGTACGATACTAGATTTCGTCCAAGTCTTTTGAAAGCAGCTGGTGAAACTCAGGAAAGAGAACCTCCTGCTAAGCGCCTCAAGCTGTCCTCAACGGGCTCGAGTCCCAATGAATTGATCACTCTTTGGGATGTCGAGGTTGTGCTAGAGTATCCGGACCACGCTGTGCTTTTGAACGCGTTGAACGGTCTCGTTCTTGAAGACATTTTCTCAACCAAAACATCAAACATTAGTACCGCAAGGATCAATGTTGGAGTCTCAAATGAATGGCTGGTTCAAGGGGCACTGCTGTCCGTCAAGAAGGAGCCGACTGATTATGCGCATCAAGCGCTGCTCTATATGCTAGCCATGTCGCCAACGAGCTCAGTAGTGAAAAGCATGCACCAGGTCTACGAGCATGCCAAGTATGTCCGACAGGTCCAAATCAAGGACTCTTTGGTATGCTTTGTTTCCAGGTTCTCCGTTGCGCCTCTACTGCAGTGGTCACAAAGCTCAATCAGCCTGAACCGGAACAAGATGTTTAGCTTCTTCATCGACTTGATGTATCCCGATCAGCCTGCAGCCTCACCCACGGTCTCCGATTTCTACAGCTTTCTAAAACCGCCGGCTGCTACAGAGCAGACTTACGAGTCGCCCTTTATAAAGACAGGGCTCATGCACTATCAGCGCAACGCAGTCCACTGGATGCTGCAACGAGAGTTGGGCAGAGGCGAGACTGCACAGCTCTGGCTTCCATACAAGAGCCAAAAAGGAAGTCCTGTCTTCATGCAAAAGATCCTTGGCCTGGTCACTAAGTTGAAAGCCGAGACTGAGAGCTCCGATTCGATTCCTGGTGGGCTTCTTGCTGACGAGATGGGCCTGGGCAAGTCGCTGGCGATCATTGCGCTTGCGGTGCACAATCAGATGAGTAGTGCAAACATGGAGCCTCAAGTAGATCACTTCACTGGGAACACGGTCAAACCAATTGGCGCGACTCTGGTGGTCTCTCCTCCTTCCATCCTTCAGCAATGGCTTGACGAGGTCGCTAAGCACTCGTCCCTCAGAGTGTGTCACTATCGGGGAATGGCCAAAACCGCAAGCGGAGAACACGATTTTACCCAATATGATATTGTCGTGACCGCCTACGACACACTGGCTGCTGAAGTCTATCACGCCACGCCAGTCATATCTGAACGAAAGCTACGCACACCAAGTTTAGAGAAGCGCAAGTGTCCCCTTGTCCTATACGAATGGTTTCGTGTGGTGATGGACGAAGCGCAAATGATTGCCACCGGGTCATCTGCCGCTGCTCAAGTGGCATGTCAAATACCACGAAAGAATGCATGGATCGTCACTGGAACACCCATCTCCAAATCATGTGCCGATACATTCGGTCTCCTTCATTTTCTGCGTATTGACCCAATCTATGCCAATGCGAGCTTGTACAACAGAATTCTTGACAGTGCCACTGCCATGGATACTATTGAAAGGCTATTCAAACCTCTTTCTTGCCGAAACACAAAAGCACTTGTCTCCGCGGAAATGGCGCTGCCTCAACAGACGATGTATCTATGCCCTGTTGAGCTGACTGCAATCGAAGCAAGTAACTTCAACGATCTGCTGGATGCTGCTCTCGAGGAGATTGGCATCTCCAAAACTCTCATCTCAGCATCGGATGATTCTTGGACGGAGCAGTTGACGTCGCAACAAGTCAGTTTGATGCAAGCCTGGATCAGCCGATTGAGACAAGCCTGCACTCATCCGTACATTGGAGGCAAGAATAAAGCTTCATTCGCCATTAACGTCAAGCCATTACAGACTCTTGCGGATGTTCTAGATGGCATGATTGACGCGACCAATCGCTCACTAGAGGTGGACCGTCGTGCCAGGGCAACAGCCATCCTGCGAAAGGGGCAAATCCTCGAATACACAGAAAAGCATGACCAATCGCTCAAGATTTGGCAAGATCTGTTGCCGACTTTACAGGGCGAAGTCGAAGTTGCCTCTGCCAATCATGCTGCTAGCCAAAAGCGGCATCTGGACGACAAGACTGATGAAGTGGCTGAGCGTGCGTTTAAGTTGAGTTTGACCGATTTGCGACATTGGCGTGAGCTCCTTCAACGATGCTACTTCTTCATTGGCTCTGCTCACTTTCAGCTGAACAATGAAGATCAAGAGAAGGAAGCCTATGCAAATGCCAAGCAAGTGCGCAAGGAGTTGCTAGCTGAAAGCGAAGAAGATGCTCTGGCTCATATCGCCAGAGTTGTCAAACGCGTCAAGGCCCAGGACTTTGTTGTCATACCGGAGATACGTTTCTCCGATTTTACCGGTGGCTTCTCATCGAGACCGCTCCTTGAACGCTTACAGACGATCACTGAGATGTTGAATGATCAAGCTGGGCTCATGGATGAGGTATGTCACCCAAGCATGGACTGTGGCTAATGAATAGTGGAGAGAATCTTGCCTAGACCGTTTGAAGACACAATTGCCCGACCAGAACGACGAGGCATCGGGAGGCGAGTATGAAGAATCACTTGACAAGCAATCAGAGGCCTCAGACTATCATGATCTGGTCAGGATTGCTACGGCTGACCGCATGGCACTCGTCAATGGCCTTGCCAATACGATGGTTGAGAATGATGCTCGTGCACTTGCTCAGTCTTCGGCCACGAGTGAAATTGTCAAAGCAGGTCTTGCTGCTCGAAACCAGTTAATCCCAAAAGGTGGCTATCAGCAGTGGGATTCGCTAGTCGCCGTCGTCAATGCATTTAAGGCCAAAGTCAGGCAGCTGGAGCATATGACAGATGCTCGGACTACCACATCGGCGAAGCTAGAGCTTGACATCGCTGTCCGGGCTCTCGAACAGCTACAGAAAAGGGCTGCACCGCAACTCAAGTGTTGCGAAGCTCTCAAGTCTGAATTCGATCTCGTCGTTGAAACTTTGAACGCTCGCCTCTTGTACTACAAACAGCTGCAAGGCATATCCGATGGGCTCACTGCGTTTACTGTACTCAAGCACGTCAGCGATGGGAATTTACTCAATGAAGACTTGGACAGAGCCCTTGGACGGGATAAAGCTGTCGAACTCGAGGAGTCTGACATCAGCGACGAGGAGCGAGCTAGTCGAGTCTTCACAGCTATGCACAAAGTGGACGCAGAGATCTTGCAGCGAGAAACTGTCATCAGTAAAGGGCAGACCCGGAAAAAGTATCTCAGGTATTTGGGAACATTGAAGGACAAGGAAAAGGAAACATGCACGATCTGCATTACCGAATTTGACAAGGGAGTCATGACCGTTTGTGGTCACATCTTTTGTCGTGAGTGTTTCAAGGCGTGGTTTCGTCAGCATCGCGCCTGTCCTTTGTGCAAGAAGCTTTTGGACAGAAACTCTTCCCATTCAATAACACTGAAGAATGTGTCTGTCAAATCTCCGCCCGAGGTTAATTCAAAAGCGAGCATGCACTCTGTCGAATACGAATACCCGAGGCTCAGCCAAGAGCAGCTTGCAGCTATCAATCATGTGACGCTTGTCGGCTCTTACTCGAGCAAGATCGACACGATCGTGAAGCACATTATTTCCATCCCTGATGGTCAAAAGGCGGTGCTGTATAGCAACTGGCTTGAAGTCCTATCCCTCTTCTCACTCGCATTGGACAAGAATGGAGTCAAAACTGCACTGCTGGGTCAGAAGCGCAAAAAGTCACAACCTCAAGGTTTGGAGGCTTTTATGAATGATCCGAAGTGCAAAGTTCTGCTGATGAGTGGCAAATCACAGTCGTCAGGTCTTACTTTGGTCAATGCTACCCATCTGTTCCTAGTGGAGCCGCTGCTCAATCAAGCAGTCGAGCAGCAAGTCATGTCACGCATTCACAGATTTGGTCAGACTCACGAGACATCAGTGTATCGATATACTGTCGAGGGCTCCGTGGAGATGACGATCTTGAAGGAGAATGCCAGGCTACGCAGGCAAACGAAAATGGAAGTAGCTGAGGAGACTGGTCCTGTCATTCTGGGGGACAGCCAATACAAGAGGCGTCTCAGAGCAGGAGAGGTGACTGATACGAATGAGACGATTGCCCTGTTTAAGTGTAATTTTGAGCAGCGGCCTGGTGTGATGGGCGAGGAGGAGGAGCAGGATACGCTGCTTGGTCCCATCTGAATTAGTATTCCAGCGATGACATCATATGGCCTGGACTTGCACGTGCTCGTGATGTCTCCGGCGCTTGGATGACGCCCAGACGGAGCATTCTACGCTATATCCAAGTGTTGCCCATCATGGTATCCGCCAAAGATCAAGAGACACAGAAGTGGCTCGGGCAGGTCATCGCAGGCACAACGCCGACCTCGTCCACCACAAATTTGGCATCAACCAGCGCACAGCTGAACCAAGCGACAGCAAACAAGTCATCCGCTGGCTCTCCGACAATGGCTCTGCCGCCAGTATCAAGCTCACCAGCTGCTAGGCTCGCTGCCGCTGCTTCGCGCGATTCTCAAGGTGATGCTGCTCGGCGCTCCTATGCGCTTCCAGCAAGTGGTACATTCTCCATCCGTCGAGTTGATGATCGTGCTGACAAGACAGTTTCCAACAATTCCCTCGGGAGTTCAGGAGAGACTGCTGCTAGAAGAGCCTCTAAGCTTGCTGCTGGTGCTGCCACCGAGGCCTTGTACCACCCACGCCCGCAAGAACCAGAGCTGAAGCCATCGCAAATGTCCAGCGCCAGTGCAGCAGCCACGATCGCTTCTCAACGACCTACATCGCAAATCATCAAGGAGAGCGAAGATGCAACCGCTCGCTCTGTTCCAGGTACTGAGGGTAATCTCAAGACCTCAGCAAGCAAGGCAGCACTGCTAGCCGCGCGCGACTCGAAGCCCTACGAGATCCAAGAGCATTCCATCTCGCAAAACGCTGGACGAGCTGCCTTGTTGGCTGCTCATGATTCCAAGCCTTACGAGGTGCCCGAGCACAAGTTGTCTGCCCAAGCAGGCCGAGCGGCCCTTTTGGCCAATGACAATGTGACACCCTACGAGGTGCCCGAACACAAGCTCTCTGCCTATGCGTATGTTCTCTTAATCCTCACAGCCTTTACACTAACAAGTAGTGGTAAAGCCGCTCTGCAAGCACATCAAGACCCTGTCACGGTTGAGGTGCCAAAGCACCGCATGTCGCAAAGTGCTTCCACTGCAGCGCTCTCTGCATACAATGACCCCGTCACTGTTGAGGTTGAGAAGCACGAAATGTCTGCCAATGCTGGAAAAGCAGCTCTCTTGGCTCATCACGACTACCAACCTGTAGAGATTCCCGTGCATGAACTTTCTGCCAATGCTGGCAAAGCTGCACTACTCGCCAGCCAGAATCCCGATGTTCAGCCTAAGGCAAAGCAAGATTTGACCTCAGAGGCCAGCGCACGTAATGCTCTGAAGGCTGCAAGTCAAGCACACCACGACCCCCTGATGCGTCCAACAAAGCCCGATGACCTTCAAGCCAAAGGCGCTGCTAGTGCTTTGAAGGCTGCTAGTCAAGCACACCAAGAACGCGCCCAGCCTTTCAACTATGTGCATCCTGCTGATGATGAGCGCATTGGTCGGCTTGCCCGCGAAAACACCCGCAAGAGTCTTGCCGCTATGGAGCCTCGTCAACCTGGCAAGGAGACATTGGCTTATGCCAACATCAGCTACGCCAATGCGCAAAAGCGTCAATCTCAGGTAGATGATGACCGCTCCATTTCGGGTGATGCTCAACGCAGTGCCGAGTACAGCTTCCGAAACGACACATCCAGTGGCCTTGACGATCCCAATGCATCTGTTGCTGCCCGACAAGCCGCTCGCAGCACTCGATCGCGTGCAGACACCACCACTACACAAGGAACATCTGGTCCTGTTGATCTCCTTGCCATTGCTCGCAGGAATGTCGACTCGCAAATGGCAGCGCGTGGCATTGCACCTGCACAGCAAATCACACCACCACAATCTGGTGATGCTTCGAAACGCCCACATATCGCGCACCGTGCGAGTTCACTTGCCTTTAAGGATGGGCAAGATCGTGCCGTTGAGTCGGCGCGTCATCGTGAGCAAACTCCCGATGAACGTGAGATTGCGGCACGGATCGCCCGGGAGATGGCGCAATTCGATCAGCAGCGTAAGCGTAATGAGAAGAACCCACAGTACCAATCTGCATTGATGGAAGCTGCGAGGCGTAATGCAAAGGCTGCTTTGCAGCAGATGGACCGTGACCGACCTTACACGCCACCTAGTTTGCAAGATATCGCCAAGCTGGAGGATTCTCTCAATGATGAAAATGTCAAGGCTCGTAAAGACGCTGATAATGGCCGACAAATTGATATTGGTGGTGGTCACTACATGTCTCAGGCTGAGGTGGAAGCCATTGCAGCAAAGCGTGTGCAACCCGTCTTTGACGAGATGGACGAGCGCGTCGCTGCTATCAACCAGCGCAAAGCGGAAATCAAGGCCAAGGAGGATGCTGAGCGGGAGCGCAAAGCAGCCGAAAAGGCAGAGCGCCACAAGCAAAAGGAGCTTGAGAAAGAGCGTGTTCGCAACACCAAGATTGCGGAGAAGGAAGCAAAGGAACAAGCTAAGAAAGAGGCTGCTGAGAAGAAGGCTGCTGAAGAAGCTCGCAAGCGTGAAGAGCGTGCAGCTCAAGAAAAGAAGCGCCAAGAAAAGCTCGTCAAGGAACGCGAAGAGCGTGAAGCTGCCGTGAGGCAAAAGAAGGAAGAAGAGGCTGCGGCTCTGAGGGAGAAGGAGGAGTCTGCCAAGCTTACGCGAACAGACTCGGCCAATGCCGTTGCAACTGCTGCAGCAACGCCCTCAATCAAAGGTGGAAACCTTCCTGGCACCAATGCGCCTTTGCCAGGTCAAGTCCTTGAAAAATCGTCGAAGGAGACTAGTGCGAGCAAAACTGCCGTCATTAGTCCAAGCGGCGAATCAGTCAAAGCTCCTGTTGAGCCTTCAACTGCTGGCACCTCGACTTCAGCAAGTGGTACAAGCCATGCAACTGCTGTTGCTCCTGTCGAGCCCATCTCCGAAGTTGTACCTGTCAGCGGCTCTGTCAAGCCTTCTGATGTCGTGCTCGACCGTGCGACTGGCCTTGAACGCACCAGCACTCTTGACTCACGCAGCGGCGAACCGCTCGCAACGTATGTTGTTGACCATCGCGGCATGACCGACACTGAAGGCGAGACGGACGACGAATGGACCGATGCCGTGGAAGAGACGCCTGGTGCAGAGCGCACCGAGCCCAGCTATGCGCAGCATCTCCATGCTCGTCAGCCTTCTGACGGCGATGATGCAGCATCTGTCAAGACTGCAAAACCAACAAGACCGGACACACTGGCTGTTGTGCCAGAAATTGGTTCAGTTGACAAGGAGTTGGCGCCACCGATTGTGAAGACGGAAGCTGATTTGGTTCTGGGCGTTGTTTCCAAGACCAAGTTCAAGGAGGAATTCGCTTGAAGACCCCATTATACAACATGTACGCTCAATTTGCTTTCATAGTCAACTAATCTATCAACGTTACTTCTGTTACTCTCCCCTTGAATCAAATAAATTTGAGACCCCAGCTTGGTCGGATCACTAAGTCTTGCCATTCCTAAGACTTCACAGCCATCCGCGGAAAGATGCTCTACAGTATGGAATAGGTTGCGAGCCCGACTATGATGATATACGGCTTGAGGCTGTCGTCGACAGGAGCTCGAGACCTATTGCGATATCAGAATTCCCAAAGCCCTGTACATTGCACCCAGCTACCAGGACAAATCTGGCTCTCGAGAGTTGCTCGAGACATGAGGTTGCGAGGTCAGTGCAGATCAGCTTCTTCAGTGCGTCTTGGCCGGCAAGATTAATAACATGTGCAATACGAGGCACATGAGGATCTCCAGAGAATCCTGTGTCGCTTTGGTATTCTGCCAGGAGCTCAATGAATGCCTGGACAAGCTTTGTATTAGGCAAAGCATTGTCTGTGGTGAAACACAGAATCTTGGAAACGCAACCGAGCTCCTGGAGGGCTGTGAACAAGGCCTGAGCCATGTTGGCGCCATTGTGGGAGAAGCTCAGTTGTCGTGCACTGAGAAGCACGTCAACGAGCTTCCCATCCGCTGTGAGAAAATGACCAGTGCTGCGGAGCACCGGTAGCTGGTTAGGGGCGGTCCACACATCCAGCATCAGAGAGGGTTTCCCGGGAGCATGCGCTATCAAGCTTTTAACTTCGCCTGCTCCTTCTGATAAAGGGCTGACATCTTGCTTTCGAGCGTTTCAGCAGTGCACATCTTGAAATAAGCCGAGCGTGTAAGATAGCGCGTCCTCGAGATATTTGTTCTCAATGGATTCGAAAGGAAGTCTCATGTCAAGACACGCGAGATAAAGCTTGTTATAGGAAACTGCTGAGCACTAACAGGAGTCATGGGAAATCATCCAGTGAGAACGTCAGCTGTTCCTACCCTAACCCTGTGGTCTTCAGATGGGCTGCTTAGATAAGTAAGACACGTGACACACGGCACGACGCGTCACTTTGGACGAGCACGAAGAGCAATAGAACGACAACAATCTACAGTCAAAGGCTACTCTGACCTCTGCTTACCATTCGAAAGGGGCTAGAAGTTAGACTGCTAGTATGATCGCGAACCATCAAGTCTTCACAGAGCCATGGGCGCACAAAGGGCACAGTAGTGAAGCCAATGTCATGCAGCAGTCCTTCCTCCCCTCACAAGGGCCAGCGGATGTGGCAGCACACGCTGCAGCAGACCCCACAACACACACTACATCACCTATCGTCACAGGTACATCCGTGATTGGTCTCAAATTCCAGGATGGTGTCATGCTTGCTGCGGACAATCTGGCTTCATATGGATCCATGGCGCGTTTCAGGAATATTGAGCGATTGATTCAAGTCGGGCCATACACGACTGTCGGTGTTGGTGGTGATATCTCTGATTTCCAATATATTGAGCGATTGCTTGATGACTTGACGATTCGAGAGCAAGATGCCGCAGATGGGCATGCGTTGCGTCCAGAACACGTTCACGAGTATCTAAGCAGGGTCATGTACAATCGCCGCTCGAAGCAAAATCCTCTATGGAATAGCATGATTGTTGCTGGCACGGCGCCAGCGCCGAAATCAATTAAAGTGGTGGAAGCGAGCAGTACGCCCAAGAAGAATGAGGGCGCATTCATGGCTTTTGTGGACTTACTCGGTACCACATACAGCTCACCGGTCATTGCAACAGGTATGGGATCAGCGATGGCCATTCCCTTGCTGCGCAAGGCGACAGACAACGAAGCCTGGAGGACATTATCGCGCGAAGATGCACGCAAAGTGGTGGATGAATGCATGAAAGTGCTATTCTACAGAGATGCACGCAGTCTCAATAAGTTCTCTGTGGCGACGGTGACGCTTGAGCAAGGTGTGCAATTTGAGCGCGACCAAAAGGTGGACACGCAGTGGAAGTTTGCAGAATTCCAATATGGCTACAAGTAGCTTTGGAGCACTAGCTGGACATTGACACCTAGCCATGTGTAGATCAAATATCTGGCCTAGACCTCTCGATACTGCAGATGGTCTCTGGCGCAGCGAACTTCCCCACAATGCAACAACACCTTGAAGTCCATCCACATCACTCTACTTGTGGAACTCTTGAATCGTCTATTGATCTATACTATCCGAGCTATGTTACAACCTTCGCAAAAGGCAGATCCAGCTGTTGCAGCGCTCACCGCCAAGCTTGGTGGTGCAGCGTCCAACGCCATGCTCATGTTACTTCTCTACACCTGCGACCGTATCGAATTCCTCCCAAAACTCGCCAAACTTGGACACCCAGCCACGGCAGCTGAGATTGCTACCTATTTGCAGTTGACGGAGCGATACGTGCAGGAGCTTTGCAACGCATTAGCATGCTTTGAGCTATTGACATATGATGCTGCAGCTGGCTCCTATGCTGTTCCTGAAGCAACACGAATTGTGCTAGGCAGTGAAGTCAACAGAGATACCTTTGATGGTGTTGCTCAGGCTATACACAGTCTTCATGGTGTCGCTGACAAAGTTGCTGATAGCATTAAGGGAAAGACAAAAGGTGTCCCCTTTGGTGCCTTCACTGGTATCGTTGAAGCCATCAAGGGCATGAACCAACCAGCCATTATTGCAGGTGAGATCTTCGATTGGACCAAACCTTTACAGCAGCAGCTCGAGCAAGGTATTCGCTGGGTCGATGTCGGCTGCGGTAGTGGTCAATTCGTGTTGCAGCTTGCACAGCGTTACGCAGACTCCAAGTTTCTAGGCATCGACTTGTCCATTGAGTCTATTGCTGCATGTCAGGCTTCTCTTGATGCTATATCGCCACCCCTGATGAACGCCACGTTCAAGGCTATCCCCATTGAGAAGCTTGACTCGGTGAGCGTGGGTGGCGACATTGATATCCTCTCCACCTTTGATGTCATTCACGATGTGCCTGGTTCATCAGCAGCATTGAAGGGCATCTACAATGCCCTCAAGAAGGGTGGCTATTATTTTATGGTAGAGCCCAAGGTCTCATCCAATGTTGAGGACAATATTGGACCCAGAGGTGGATTCATCTACAGCATCTCACTCATGCATTGTCTGACGCAGAACCTTGCCAACGATGGTGAAGGCTTGGGTGCTGGTTGGGGTGCTCAACGGCAGGAACAAATGCTCAAAGAAGCAGGCTTCGCATCAGTCCAACAGCTTGAACCGGACAATGCAACGCAACTTTTTTGGCTTTGCCAGAAGTAAAGACATGCAAATGTGACTTTGATATCGACGTAGTTTCTTCAGATGCACCTCAACACCCCTCAAAAGTGATGAGCTCTACTTCAAGCGTTCTCAAATTCACCAAGACGAGTTCTCCGGTTTGGATGAATTTGGGCACAGTGATCAAGCGACAACGGCTGGTCTGCTCTCCTTGCTCGTCCCGTGTTGTGTGTTCCACCAAACGGTCGTCGAATTTCGCTTGATTACCGAGAAAGTAAACATCTGGCAAGGTCTTCATAATGAATGGATCTTGATCCGAGTAGGGATAAGTCCACAGGGTGTCTGGTGCTGTGGGAGCCATATGTCTCCAACGCAGACAGGATTCCATGATGGCAAGCACATCGACATCTTCGTACGCATCTCCCGCTTGACTATCTGCCATGACATCTTGATCGACAGGATCAGTGGCAATGTAGTGAGCAATGTCATCCACCGTTTGCCCAGAGCAGCCAAGGAACAGCTTTTCAGCCATATCAAGATAAGTTGGATTCGTGGCTCTCTTGAGCGTAACGCCATCAAACTTACGCGTATCCTTGAGCATGACCCTGTGTACTGGTTGTTGTGGCATGGTGCTGTTTGTTGGATCTTTATCACCGGGCATGACAATGACTTGCATTGTTGCACTGATTTCTGCTAGGAAATCATCGAGTGCCACGATGGGGCGAGGATTGTAGGACGCAGCATCGTAACCGTACTTCTTGTTCTTTGTCAAGCGACGCGACATGGCATCTTCCTTGGGTAGGGGCGTAGAAGGGATGCTGTTGCCAGCAACAATCAAGCCTGATATCCTGGATGAGAATTGCTGATCCGGTTCATCAAGCAAGTCTCCCGTTAGAAAGTCGAGCAATAGCGACAAGGTCAAGGGTGCTGCATCCGTCCCAGAAATTTCCAGGCCGGAGACAATAGCGACATACTCGTCATTCGGTCTTGTGTTTGAGCCACCAATGGCCGGTGTTGCATCCGTCATCTCCACATCTTCTTGCGCTGATATTTGGCGACCAGGTGGGAAGTCGGCATGGACAATATCGATCACCTCGAACTCACCACTGCTCGTCTCACTTCCCAAGACGCCGACCACAATACCCGTACATAGAATTTCCTCAAGCAGTTTCGCACCAATCAGCTGAACACGACCTGATCCGTCTTCAAGCTGTATTGAATCCCTTCGCGGATCTCGCCAAGTTTGTTTGGGAACTGCTGCTGCGAGCCAGTGCTCTGCTGTGATGTCTTCAAGAATATTGGGCTTGAGTGGCATCTCCATGTACAAAGTGCCGACGAGCCAAGTCAGTTCGCCTTGTTGAACATCGAGGACTCGTGGTGTATGCGCTGCACTGCGTCCATCGTGGAGCGTGAGGCCTGACCACCGCACTTCAGCATTGTTGAGCACAACAGGCTTGAGGATGGCCAGACGCAGGAAGTAGAGATTAGCATACTGTGCTGGCGAGGTGTGTTAGCGAAAGTCATTGTAGCGATTGATAGATGGAGCCATACTGGTGTAGTTGCGCTTCTTGGCATCAATGAGGAAATGGTCGTCTAGATCTGAGGGCCGCAGTACGTTGTGCCGCACCAGCTGCATCACTGTCATGGCAAGTGCAAGCTGGAGGAGGGGCAGTCTACAAGAGTAGCTCCTTCCGTCTCGTCGCGTCTTTCACTTTCACAAATTCGCGTCGCGTACAAACAAGAAGTACTAGGACTAGTCTAGCAGCGACGTCTGTGGACCAGTGTACAGCGCTATACCTAACGGGTCTCGCCTAGAAACATTGTCTCCGTGCTCATGCGACCTTGGCTCCATTTACAACGCTTTCCGCAAGAAGATGGTCGCTTGCGGATTGCTGTTGTACCGCTCACAAGCCTCATACCCGCGCTTCTTGTACAGGGACAATGCGCTCTCCAGATCATCCTTCGAGTCCAGGTAGATATAAGCTGCTCCCTGTTTCGCCGCACACTCCTCCATTGGCTGCAGTAGCTTGTGAGCAATGCCCAATCCACGATACCTGTCACGCACATAAAGTCTCTTGCATTCAGTAAGTAAAACCTTGTGACCATGCGAATTCGCCATCGCCACTTCTTTCAACGCTGGATGGCTTTCGCTATCTAATGGCCGCAAGACGACCACACCAGCAGGTACACGCTGCTTCTCCTCATTCTCGATAAAGGCGAGCCAAGTACCGGGACCTGAAGCATCAGTTGACAAGTACACGGCTATCTCCTCCGGTGTATCGCGCTTGACAATGTCGAGAGATGCATAGTATTCGTTGATAAGAAGAGTCGCTTGCAGCAAGTGCTCTGGTGACGCTCTGACGACTTCTATGCTCGGGGACATGACACGCTTGACCGAAGCTGATGTTCCTTCGAAGCCAGCTCGTTAGATAGCAGAACAAACAGTCACATTCAGCGTTATGCACATACGTAGCTAGTACCATCGACATCAATCAGCACACTAATCATGAAGCATCATCGAGGAGTGCTCAGGGGAAGCCAACCCGTTCTCAATGACTTGCTTCCTGCCGAGATCCTTGATCATGGTTCGTTGCCGCTTCACACCACGTTTGGCTTCGGGAACCGGGACGGCCTCTATCGCTGTAGCTGATGCGTCATCATCTGCCAGCATCCAGGGATGCCGCGCCGCTTCAGAAATGCTAAGTCGATGCTCAGGGTCGACCGTCAAAAGTTTCGAGATGAGATCAATGGCACCATTCGAGACAGAATCCCAGTATGGCCTGGTAAACTGAAATCGTCCCTCCCGTATTTGTGTCTTCATGTCTGGAGGCGCAAGTTCTTGTGAGAAGGGTGGAAAGCCGCAGAGACAGATGTAAAGCACCACACCTGCGGACCACGAATCGACCTTGCGTGTATACTCGACGCCTTTGTTGGAATTCGGCGGCGCAAGCATCTCTGGAGGGATATACGATGGTGTGCCTGCAAGACTAGAGGTGATGGATCGACTGCCAATGATCTTTGCCAAACCGAAATCAGCCAGGCGAATATCGAAGCTGTCTGGTTTGCATAGCAAGATGTTTTCCGGTTTGATGTCCCTATGCACAATTGAACTGGCGTGTAGGTATTCCAGGGCAGAGAAGAGTTGACGAAAGACATAGCGAGTTTCCTTCTCCGTAAACTTGCCACGTTGTATGATGCGGTCAAAGACCTCCCCACCTTGCGCGAGCTCAAGAAGTAAATAAATGACATTACCATCATCAAACACATCTCGTATACAGGTGATGAGTGGATGTGTGCAAGACATGAGCAGGCCAATTTCATGCAGGAACGCCTTGTCGTCATTGACCATGCGCTTCTTGATTATCTTTGCAGCAAATTTTGCATTGGTACAGCGTTCAACTGCCTCGAATACTTCAGCAAAGTGACCTTTGCCAAGTGTCTTTGTCACCTTGAAGCGCTCATCAAATGACTTGTTGCCTTTCCTGTCTGTTGAGCGGAAGAACCAGGACGGACCATTGTTACCCAATGAGATGAGATCGTTATCCTGCAGCAACACTGTTTCATTGCGCTTGCAGAGTTGACCATTGACGAACGTGCCGTGTCCTGAAATCTCTTGCAAATAGACAAGATGACTAGTCTTTTTTGTCTGTCCAGACTGTTCATACTCTTCTTGCGTAGCTGGACGTGTTTGGTTGATCTTGAAGAGCACGAAATGTCTCGCAGATATACGATGTCCATGTAGCTTAACATCGCACTCTTCGGCAGATCCAATCATGTATCCAGAACTGGCCAAATTGTCACCATTGTAGGCCTTGAGGACCGCGCCAGATGCCTTTGTAGGTTGCGTCTTGCACATATCCTTCTTGGCACCACATCGAGACTCTTTCGACAGCAGGAAGGACAACTCCTTCGTATGTAGCGAAAGCATATACCCCCACACGCTCAAATCATCTTCAGCGGTGCCGCGATCGAGCTGAGGATTGGCGCACATGTCGGACGCGCAAGGTTGCTCCTCTGGTTCCATGTCATCGGCAGCGATACGCGATTCCTTAAGCAATTTTCTGATTTCTTCGTGATCTTCGGCCAACGTCTCGTCCGTCACCTCGCGCACGTATACTTGTGGCTTTCTGGCATTCGCGCGTGCCAGCAGATCGTCAGTTCCCTCATCGCGGGTGGGTTGCTCGGTCTCTCCGCGTGTCTTCTTCTTTTGCGGCTGACCTTCATCAGCTGACGTGGTATGCGCCATACTCATGGGTGAAGCAAGCTGTCCTGCGCCGTTCATTCGCGCTGAGTCCTCTGAATGCAGGGATATAGCTCGACTTGTGTGTGTGGCTCGAAATTGTGCTTGCGGTGAAGTCATGAAGGGGTCGAGTCTCGGCGCGACTGTGACACCTCGACAAGTTGACACCTAGCTGACACCTCGTCCACAGACTGCTCCATAAACAGACAGAGAACGTGCAAAATGGCTCGTTCAGTCAAGCTCATGACTTTTGATGCATGGGAGACGCTTGTTCATCCACGCATACCCGTATTCAAACAGTACATCGAAACTGCGCAATTGCATGGACTCTCCAATCTAAATGAGACACAGATTAAGCAAAGAAACATGGCAGCTATCAAGCAGATGGCGCGAGAGCTGCCACACTTTGGCTACAAGGCTGATCACACCGCTGAACATCGAAAAGCAGCTACGCATGCTTGGTGGACACGAGTCGTACAGTCCACATTTGAGCCTGCCCAACCCAGTCCTCAGCTGGTTGATGCTCTTATCAAGCGTTTCAACGGCAAAGAAGGCTATATGTTGCGGCCAAGAGTAAAAGAGACACTGGATGTGCTCAAGTCACGCGGATACATGCTTGGTGTTCTATCAAACTGCGACTCGCGCATTGTCATTGTTTTGAAAGAGCTAGGCATATTCAACAGTTTCTCGTTCTCAACCGTCTCTGCAGACTGTGGCTTCGCAAAGCCAGATAGTCGAATGTTCGACCGAGCTTTGGAACAAGCGCGTGCGAGTCTACAGACAAATGAAACTCTCTCAGAGAGTACGCACGTTGGCGATGATTGGTCAAAGGACATCGTGGGTGCGACACATGCCAAGTGGAAAGCTATCTGCCTGGACGAAGCAGGTGTTTATGACGAATGGTATGCTCGCAACGTACCAAAGATTCGAGCGCTCTCAGACTTGATTGACCTGACGGCATCCGAGTCATCTACGTGGACACGCTATACGCTCCCCTGATTAGGTGGTTGCAAGACGAATATATGACATGATTGTGCTGTTGCGACATGCTTCCCTCGAAGACTCGGCTCGCGGTTTCATCGCTGCATCTATTCGAGACCTGAGCTCAGAAGGCTAAAATCGGTACTCGAAACAGGGGTATCTCTACCTCTGACAAGATAAATTTGGCCCCTTGTTTGTGACTCCAAGAGGCCCCTGATCCTCTCAGCCCGCTCCCAGATGCGTCTAAATCTTTTTCCCTCAGTTGCCACGTCCTGAGCACAAGTCGACCTTGCACGTCTTATATCGTCTGGCTTCAGCCATGGCAGCCTTACGATCATCCTTGAAGCGGCGCATTGCTCTGAATGCGATAATTCTTCTCTGCATCTTCACATTGATCTACTTTCGCTCGGACGATACACTCCCGGTCATTACAAAGGAGCACAAAACTCAAGTTAGCACATCGTTAAAGGAAGACTTGCAGCTCAAAGACGTAGCATTCATCCTGCGCACAGGATGGGAGGTCCGCGATCGTCTAACTGGCCCCATGGATACATGGCTTCGGGGTCTGGACAAAGACCAAGTTATGATTTTCTCCGACACCGACTCTACACTCAAAGGATATCAGCTGCATGATTTCGTTAAGCTCGTGCCATTCTTTCAAAAGGAGGCCGACAAGAATTCTCCGCATTTCAAGTACTACCAGTCCCTGCGTCAAGCTGATATTCGACCAAATTCTCCCGGTCTGGAGCCTTCCACCCGCAATGATGGTTGGCAACTTGATGTACAGATACCCTGCAGCTGACTCTGCTTACCGTTGTTAGGTGATAAAACAAGTTGCAAGCGCCTACCTGGGCTACAAAATGATGAAGGGGAAAAGAGATTTCAAGTATTACGTTTTGGCCGATGTAAGACTTTTTCCACAGAATTTAGGATGCTAATGCAAGGATGACACCTACGTCCATATGCCCTCGCTTCTGCATGTTCTCAACAAAGCCGATCCGGACGACCCAGTTTTGATTGGTCGATATTGGGGTACAAGTACAAGCGAAAGTTTTATGCTCGGAGGTGCTGGCATGTCCTTCTCACGTTCGGCTTTAGCTCACATGTTTGACTATGCACCGGATCTTGCCGATGAGATGTTGCGAACGAGCTTGGAAGCACCTATTGGAGATGGACATCTTTCCAAATATGTTATCCAAGCAGGTGGCAGACTGGTTGAGGAGCTGTCATCGGCATTCTTTCACGAACGACTCGAGATGCGATTTAACGACAAAGATCGATGGTGTGCACCTTTAGCTACCATCCATCATCAGACGCCGGCGACCATGAGGAAGACACACGCAAAGCTCATGGGATTGAATTCCACAGGCCCAGTATACCAAAGACAAGTCATGGAGAAGCATAAGTTCGTCCTCGATGGAACAATGTGGCTCGGCCGTGGCAGGAGCTATGTCCAGTGCCTTGAAAATCCTGCGTTTCATCAACCTTGCCAGTTTTTCCAATTGAACGATATGGCTGATGCATCACAGAATGTTCGGACTTGTCAGAACTTTTGCTTGTCTGGTGAGATAATGCCAAACTGTGCAGCATGGGTGTATCGTACCCAAGACAGGCTTTGTGCTCTCAATGTCGGGTTTCGAACAATGGACATCCGAACAAATGGACATGACTTGGTTGGCTGGGCGGGTGTCAATAACCAGACACTTGCAAACTGGGAAACGCAGTGCCCAGACACCATCTGGCGTGCGGATGCACGATTACCGGCTCGCCCATCAGGGCTTCGAGCCAACTTTGCTGACTTGGTTGGAGGGAAGTAGCTGGACTTGTGCGTCGTTGAAGCTGTGGACCGCCTTCCAGATTCGTCAAAGTTCGTTGTGGCATATGGTATGCATGCATCGCTCGGCTATATTGCTGACGTGGGAGCCATCTCTCCAGCAGTATAGACGGCGTATCACTGTATTGAGCCTCATGTGGAGAAATGCATGGTTGGCTGGAACAATTTTGGTATTTGAGCTTATCTCTCGCAAATCAGTTCAAATCATTGAAGGCAAACGTGTGGGCCCCATGTAGCCATGGTCAGCAAGACTGAGAAGACAGACGAGGAGGGTTTTCGAGCTTCGACTCATCAATGCTAGCTTGGCCTGATCCAAGCGCAAAATGCTCCGCCTCCTTCACACAGTTTCATTGCCCCTGAGTTTACGACATGAAACAACAAGCAAAAGGGGAGGCCCAGTTGGCAGCATTGCCGCAGAAACTCTCCTCTCCGTCCATGCACAACGACTAAGTCAAGCAAGGCATGAAAGTATGAAGAACATTACTTTTAAGCTTAAGGCCGGAGGCTCTAGCAAGCGCCGAAGAATACGATTGGCAACCATCATTGCCCTCTCAATCGTAGGTCTCTTATGTTGGCCTCGTGCAGCGTCCCAAATGAGAGCTGTCAAGCAGACGACTCCAGGAGAAACGCCAAACCCTGTCATATCAACGCATGAAATGGATCCTACCAAAGATCAGGGCAAGGACACGCCACTAGCGGATCTCTTCGCGCCGAAGTACCCTGTCGGTAACGACGACATTGGCTACATCATTCGAACCGGATTTGAGGTGGAGGTCAGGTTGATGGTTGCTCTGGAGACATGGCTTCATTCGCAAAGTGTGAATAAAGATCATGTGGTCATGTTCAGTGATCGGGAGACGAAATTGAAGGATAGACACATCCAGGACGCAATCAAGCTCGTGCCGAAGTGGGTCAGTCATGTCAAGTCAAATCCACGGTTTGAGTACTATCGCAAAGTATCAAAGATGCCCAGAGGTACCGCAATCGACCCAAACACTTTCGTCCGTGGCGAAGCCTGGCAGTTTGATGTGAGTGTGCTGCGAGGTGTTTCTCATGGCTAATGAATAGGCAATCAAGCAAGTTGCAACTTTTGCACTCGGTGTACAGCAACTTCTCAAGCGTGGGGAGTATAAATGGATTGCTCTTGTGGATGATGATACATACGTGCATGTTCCTTCTTTACAGGCTGTCTTATCCCGCTTCGACTCCAACAAACCCCTTTTATTGGGAAATCTTTACACGGACAGAGGAATCTCTTATATGCATGGAGGAAGTGGTATATACGTGTCTGCAAACGCTATCCAGAGGCTATTTGTGGATGCACCAGAACTAGTTGAAGAGATGCTGAACACAGGAGCGCATACCACATTAGGCGATCAGCACATCTCAATTTACCTGAAAAAAGCAGGGGCGTTCCTGGAAAGAACATCAGTACACGCCTTTCATGAATATTGGATCGAAACTGAGTATGTTCAAGGTGCATGGTATTGTCAGTACTCTGCTTCCTGGCACCACTATGGTCCAGATGGTGTTCGTTATTTGCACCAGACGCTTCAATCAATAGGTGCCAAGCGGCCCATTCGCTTCTACGAGATCGTGGAAGCGCACCCGTTTTATGCTGATGGTTCATTGTGGAAACGAGAGGGCCGCAGCTATACTGCTTGTTATGCCAAGGGTCATTATGAACAGCCGTGTGAGGTCTTCAAAAATGGCAAGAATGGCACACAAGAGATCGATGCTGCATCTTGCGAAAAAATGTGTATTGAGGACAGGGAGGATAGCTGTGCGGCATGGTCTTTTGATGGAGATGCATGTCAGCTCAGCAAGGGCTTCTCCCTGAACGGATGGCAGGCCCGTGGTTCGGTGTCTGGTGTCAACAAGGCTTTGATAGGTCTCTGGCGAGCAGAATGTCAGGGAAAATCTAAATAGGTAGCCCTGACTTAGAGCATAGCATGTTACGCTTCCTTACAAATAAGAAGCCTTTTTCTTCTCGTTTTTTAGGCCATCTAAACCCAGAGAGCGCAAGCGCAATTGCTGTAGGAACGCTTCCAATCGCAAGATTGTTTTGATCCACGCTTGGAGCAAACACCTAGGCAGAACTGCATTCATGCGCCTTGCTATCTGAAGATACGCTTCGCTCGCATTGTGAATCTGTTAGCGCGCAACATGACTCTCGCTCGCCCTATGGTGCTCCGCTTCGCCATCTCTGGGAATGCTATGATGAGAGCATCAATTCGCCAAAATCTGCTACTCAAAAGAAATCCCAGCTACATGTCTTCCATACTTTTTGCCTTTGGTCGTCAAGTCTCTACCGAGGCTGAGCGTACGACTGGATTCATTGAGGCTGAGGCCAATGAAAAGCTACTGTTTTTTGACAATGTTTACCCGCTACAACTAGGCTTTTGGGATCTTCGATATTGGTTGATTCGCTTGGACAAGAACAGTGTCAATCGCGTCGTTGAGAAGGTACTGCCGCCTGAGCTCGATGCTAGTGTGAAAGAGATCATTCCCCGTTTCAAAGAAGGCGGGGCATTCATTCGGCTTTCCTTGCCAGCGGAAGAAACTGCTCGTTCAGAGGTCATGTCCAAGATTCAAGCCAACCTGGCAACTCATCAACCAACTCAATGGTTCAACCCACTTCAGTCCCTTCGTGTGTTTGAGGTTCAAGGCCGCCCATTCGTGGAAGACCTTGCCCGGTTCCCCTCTTCCCGATTGCGTGTCGAGTTTGAAGGACCTGACCTACCTCAGGAGACGCTATACTCTCTGTTTCGCAAATTTGGCAAAATTCGCAACATATTCCCCCAATCTCCGTCGAGCAAGGACCTGCCAAGATTTGCCATCATTCAATTCCACCGTCTCAGATCTGGTTCTGCTGCTCGTAACTGCCTGCATGGTCTCAAATGGGAAGGGACGCGGATTCATATTCTCTTTGAACGGACTGAGAGAGCACACACGATTCGTGATTGGCTTACCTCGCATCCAAGATTCACGGTTCCGGCAGCGGCAGCTCTGATTGCAGCCATCACAGTGGCCATTTTTGACCCTGTACGGACTTGGTTCATCGAGCAGAAAGTGGGGCGTACGTTCCATTTGAGTGACAACCGTTTCATTCAATGGATCAAGACCAAGACGTATGATCTTGTCTCATTCCACAAGTCGAGTCGTCCGAATCACCATTCAATATGGGAAAATCGCGATGGACATGTCACTCAGTTGCATCAATGGCTTGCAGAGACTGGAGACCAATCATTCATTATTCTGCAAGGGCCTCGTGGAAGTGGCAAACGGGACCTTCTCCTCAATCGCGTGTTACTCAATAGGAAAGAATTGCTGCTTCTCGACTGTGAGCAGCTGACGGAGACAAAGCAGGATTCAAAGATGATTGCTGCGCTCGCTGATCAAGTGGGATACTTCCCCTTGTTTGGCTGGGTGAACAGCATGTCGAGCATGATGGACCTGGCTGCTCAAGGCCTGATAGGATCTTCTGCAGGCTTTGGTGAGACTCTCGAAGCGCAAGTCAAGAAGATTCTCAACTCGACTGCGGCTGCGCTCCGTAGCCGGGCATTGAAGGGCAAGCCAAGAGAGGTAAGGGATGAAGACTGGCTTCAGCTCCATCCCGAACAACGACCTGTCGTTGTCCTTGATTCGTTCTTGCACAAGGGCGAAGAATCGACACAGCTGTATGCCAATATCTCCACTTGGGCAGCAGCCTTGGTCGAGAACAATATCGCACATGTCGTGTTCTTGACGAGCAACCTGTCTTTCACCCAAGTCTTGACGAAGGCATTGCCCACGCGATCGCTGCGCACCATTACCCTGGGAGATGCTTCGCCCGAAGCGGCACGAGAATACATTCGCAAGCGCCTTGAAGATGATCCTGTCTTTAAGGAGGAAGCACAGGGTCTTGAATTGGATCGCTGCATTGACATTCTCGGCGGTCGTCTTCAAGACATGGATCTGCTCGCTCAACGGCTTCGGATTGGAGAATGGCCTGAACAAGCAATTGACGCGCTCATTGAAGCGAGTGTTGGCGATATCATCAAGAAATTCCTGGTCAGCGATACGGACGAGAAGGCTGCATGGAGTTCTCTGCAGGCCTGGACAGTTCTACAAGCTCTGCATAACGCAGCCACGGGGACCCCCACCACGACAACTGTTGAAAAGCCTGTTTGGTACAAGCAGTACCTGTGGACTCTCATTCAGCCCATGCATGCTACAAGTCTCAGCGTTCTGAACATGTTTGGTAGTGCTACACCGGAGATTCTGTCACGCTCAGAAAATCACCAGCAACAAATAAGGCGAAGGCATGCTCAGACTAATACTGGGGCGTGGCAAGTAAGTTACCAGAAGCTACTCTTGGACCCAATCATCAAGGGTGACGAGGAAGCGCTCAAGGCGTTGGAGCAGGCAGAATTTATCATCATTGGCAAAAAGTTGGGTAGGCCAAGTGTTGTCAAGATTGGGCGGCCAGTATACAGAGCCGCCTTTGCCAAGCTGTGCTCAGACAATGCGACTGTTGCTCGGATGCAATTGAAGCGTGCTACACTACTAGCACAAAAATCCAGCGATGAAATTCAGATCATCGAGAAGGAGCTCAGCGTGTTGAAAGACATTGCCGCAGCACAGACAATGGACCGTGTCCGATACTTGCTGGACAAACTGAAGGCTGCACATGAAGAAGTGACGAAGATTGAGCGAGAACAGACGATGCTCAAGGAAGTGCTCAAGAAGGCGATATAGTAAAGAGAGGTGAGACGCATGTATTTAGGATGAGGCAAGTATGCAACTGATTTGCGACGCACAGACTAGTCCAAGGCAGACTCCTCTGGGGCTGAAGAACGTGAAGATGCCCTGTGAATCGGTTTGAAGTCCGCAGTCTGACCGTTGCCATGGCCGGATTTCGCATCCAAGTCCTGGCGCAAAGCGTAGGCTTCTGCAAAATCCACACGGAATTTTTGTGGGTCCGCAGATTGTGCGTACATGTCTGCAATCTTACGCGCATCTTCCATCAGACTGGCAGGGAAGTGATCCAGGCTGACTTCAAGCGAACGAATCTGACCTTTTCCCTGTGGACCACTCGATCCGGCGCCTTGTACGCTTGACGAAATTTCCTTCGCATAGGCTTGTGTCATGTTGACAAGTCGCGTACTTGCCTCCTCGTACAGCTTTTGCTCCGCAGGAGTCATCTCCTCGAGAGCACCTCCTTCCATCAGTGACTTGATGCCAGGAACTCCATTCATGGTCGTAAACATCTTCTTGAACGAGTCAAATTTGGCAGTGATGTCGCGCACTTCAGCCGAATCCTTGAGAGGCGACTCCATCAATCGCTCCAAGCCATTCTCAACAATTTTAGAGTCGCGATATGCATTGATGTATGCGCGTTCAAGAGAAGTGACAGCCAGGAATCCATCTTGATCCTTGTCTGGGTGCCCATGCAAATCAGGCCTATACTCTTGTCTCTTTTGCTTGATGAGCGCTTCCTCTTCAGCAGACACTTTGAGGTAGCCCATGATGGCAGCACGGTTCTCCGGTACTTGTGAAAGTGGTGGCAAAGAACGGATTTCTTCTTGCTCATCCAATGAATCATAGTCGCCCTCGCTCTCGCTGTAGCAAGACAGTTGCGCCTCGTCATCATCATATTCGGCATCGGACTCATTCTCGTGTTCGTGCTCATGTTCAGCCCCATTTGCGCTTGAAGTCGCTGTCGCGGCAGCATTGGCATTCAGTACTGCATTAGTCTTGGCACGGTCACTTTGCAGTGCGCGGCAGAGACTTTCCAGCTTGGTGCACTTGAGCTTCAACGCCTCAATTTCCTTTTTGAACTTGGCACGCTCTTCTGCCATTTCGAGAATATTCCTGTTAGCAGTATCGCACTTGCCTCGAATCAACGTATTCTCCTTTTCGAGCTTCTTGGTCTTCTTTGTCATTGTCTCCATCTCCTTTCTGAAGTTCAAGAAGAGGTCATTGCTATTGTTGAGGGTGTCTTCAACCTGCTTGAACTTCTCGACGTAGATGGTCAGTTGGCTGCGCAGCTCCGCTTCTGTTTCGCTGAATGTTGCAACTTGACTACGCAAGGTCCTGGCTCGCTGTGCTTCGACATCTGCAGATTTTTTGAACTGTTCAGACCTCGCCTGGTAAAGTTGAATCTCGAGCTCCTTGGCGCGCAAGGTGCTGTGGTAGTGTGCTTCTCTCAGCTCATACTGCTCAAGAAACGACTTGAATTTGTCCTTGAGCTCCTCATCCTGCATGCTACGCCGACCATGTGCACCCGATTCCTCGTCTAGCTTCGTCTTGATCTCAAAAATGGTAGTTTCAAACTTATTGTTCAGCTCAACGCGTTTCTGCTGTTCCGCCTCTTGCAACTTCTTGCTATCCTCCTTCACGCGGTTATTCTCCTTCTGCAGCTCGCGACACAGCGTTTCGAGCTTGTGCTTCATGTTGACTGCCTTGCTCAGTTCTGTCTTGGATGCATCCCGTTCTTTCAGCGTCTTGTCAGCTCGTGATTTTTCCCGCGCATGGTCTCGTTCGAGGCGTTGCATGTCTTGAAAGAGCATGGTGTATTTGCGTTGCAGCAATGTCACTTTACCAATCTCCGTATCGGTCTCATTGACAAGTGACGTGAGCTTCTTGTTCTCTGCACGCACCGCTCGAGCAATATCCTCGTTCTCTTGCTCGCTTCCTTCCCGGTCACGCTCGAGCTCCGAGATTTTACCCTTGATGAGCGCTTCAAGCCTGTTGGGCAAAGGTGATGCTTGGACATCAGAGATTGATTGTCCGGATGCATTGAAACTTGTTGCTTGAGCGGGCGCTGGGCTGTCTGTAACGGTGGCTGGGTCGAGGGTCGCTTGTTGGTCGTCTGCCTCGCTGTAGCCGCCTTCTTGCGGGTCTGTCATAGAAACCGACTGTCGTAGCTGTCGATACCGTATCTAATGAGACTCCTCGACAAGTGATGCTGCGCTTCAGCAAGAAGTCAGGCTGCTGAGTAGAGAACGAGAGTGTCTGAGTCTTTGCTGGTGCTGCTGCGATCTAAATTTCTGCTGACAGCACAAACACAAAGCAGCGACCTCGACACTCATCAGCTCAAGTCGCACAGGGCCCAGGCATAGAGACATGATGCTGCAGTTTGCAAGGCTCAGCAGGAGATGTCCGATCCATGCGATACGCCGGATACATGGCTTCACCGTACAACGCGTATGTCGCAATCTCTCCAGGCTGATGTCATGGATCCACTAACCATTCGCCACAGACCAAGCATGTCCCTGAGCTCCAGCTCGAAGCAACACTCCTCAGACACGATCGCACAGGATTGCAACACCTGCATATAGCGAAAGACGATTCGAATAATGTCTTTTCGATTGGGTTTGCGACACCGCCGACCGATTCAACGGGTGTACCGCATATCCTTGAACATACAACGCTGTGTGGCTCGCACAAGTATCCAGTCAGAGATCCATTCTTCAAAATGCTCAATCGGAGTCTTGCAAACTACATGAATGCCTTTACAGCGGCAGACTATACCTTTTACCCTTTTGCAACAGTCAATAAGGCTGATCATGCGAATCTGCGCGACGTTTACCTCGATGCGACGTTGTTCCCTAGACTACGAGAGATAGACTTTCAGCAGGAAGGCTGGCGATTGGAGCACAAGGATCCAAAGGACACTGCAACACCGATTGAGTTCAAAGGTGTCGTCTATAACGAGATGAAGGGTCAAATGAGCGATGCGAGTTACCTCTTCTACATTACGTTCCAAAGAGAAATGTACAGAGGGACCATTTACGGCAATGATTCAGGCGGAGACCCAAAGAATATCCCAGATTTGACCTACCAACAGCTGGTTGACTTTCACAAAAACCATTATCATCCATCCAACGGCAAAGTCTTCACCTACGGCAATTTTCCCTTGGATGATCAGCTCGAGTCATTAAACCAGAAGTTGCTGAAGTTCTCGGCCGCACAGCCGGAGATTGTCGATAAGATCACCTCGCCATGGCAAGGCACCCGGACAGTTACCGTCAATGGACCAATCGACCCACTGACTGCGACAGAGTCTCAATACAAGTCATCACTGTCTTTCCTATGTAATGATGCAGCAGATACCTTTGAGACCTTTTCATTGCGGATTCTATCGTCTCTACTACTTGACGGCCACAGCTCACCACTTTATCAAGGTCTTATTGAGGCTGGTCTCGGTAGTGACTTTTCCCCCAACACTGGCTATGACAATTCAACAAAAACGACTGTCTTCAGTGTAGGCCTGCAGGGAACCACAAAGGAAACTGCTGAAAAGCTACCAGTTGTTGTGAATGATCTTCTCAGCAAAGTGGCAGAGACTGGCTTTGACAGTGGCAAAGTAGAAGCGATTTTGCATCAGATGGAGATTGCGCTGAAGCGTAAACAAGCAAACTTTGGTATGAGCTTATTGCAATCCGTGGCGGGTCCTTGGTTCAATGAAGCTGATCCGATGCAGCTGCTTAGTTGGAACGAGACAGTTGATCGCTTCAAGAGTGAAATCGCGAAAGGTGGTTATTTGGAAGGTCTTGTCAAGAAGTACTTCCTCAGGCCATCACCAGACGGTGTCATGCATTTCACTATGTGCCCTAGTACCGAGTTTGCTGGCGAACTCGTTGCAACAGAGCAAGCAAACCTGACACAAAAGGTGTCGAGCCTGACGGAACAAGACAAGAAGAAGGTAGAAGAGAGTGGACTGGCCTTGCTCAAATTCCAAGAGGCCGAGGAGGATCTCTCTTGCTTGCCGACGCTCAAAGTATCCGACATTCCAGAAAAGGTCACATACACGCAGCTGGAATTAGGTGGCAGTATTGCTGGCGTTCCAGTAGACTGGAACCTCAAAGCGACTGGCTTGACCTATTTCCGCATGAAGGCCAAGCTCAACCACCTTCCAGAGCACTTGAGACCCTTCTTACCAATCTACGCTGAATGCTTCACGACCATGGGAACGAAGCAGCACTCCATGGCTGCACTCGAGGACATGATCAAGCTCAAAACAGGCGGTATCAATGTATCGACTTTGATTGCAAACAATCACAGCAATCTTCAAGATTACGATCAAGCCCTGGTGGTCAGCGGTCATTGTTTAGATGGCAATATCGACCATTTATTCAGTCTAATGAGTGAAATGCTCAACAACACCAACTTTGACAACCGCGAAAAACTGCGTAATTTGATCAAGATGAGTGCATCGGGTGCCATCTCCAATGTTGCTGAATCAGGTCACGTCTATGCTCGCACCTTCGCTGGTAGTGCTCTATCAGCTGCTGGTAAAGCAGTAGAACAGCTGAGCGGTATGACGCAAGTCAAGCTCATTTCAGAGCTCGCAACAAAGGAGGATCTCTCGGACTTGATCAGCAATCTCAAACAGATTCACGAGATGGCTTTCGCCAAACCATTGATGCAGTGTTTCGTCACAGTCGACCCTGCTCAAGTCAAGAATGTGGAACGCGGTGTATCAAGGCTCGTGGAAAGCTTTATCGCTTCTTTCCCGTCCGATTCCGCGGTATCTGACTTCGAGGCGGCTACTCCAGCCAAGTCATTTTTTCCGCTACCCTACCAGGTCAACTTTTCAGCCCTGTCCATGATGGGTGTGCCTTATACGCATCGGGACGGTGCTGCACTCCAGATCTTGTCCAAGCTCCTCACAAACAAGCACCTACATCGAGAACTTCGAGAGAAGGGTGGCGCATATGGAGGGGGAGCAAGCTATAGCGCCACTTCTGGCGTTTTTGGTTACTACAGCTATCGTGACCCGAATTCATTGAGGACTCTCGAGACTATGACACGGGCTGGTGCTTGGGCAGCGCAGCGCGTTTGGACGTCACAGGACTTGGAAGAAGCAAAACTCTCTGTCTTCCAAGGTGTTGATGCACCCATGTCTGTGGCGAGCGAAGGAATGGTCTATTTCACTGATCGCATCAC
Source organism: Protomyces pachydermus (assembly GCA_003717275.1). Classification (NCBI taxonomy): domain Eukaryota; kingdom Fungi; phylum Ascomycota; class Taphrinomycetes; order Taphrinales; family Protomycetaceae; genus Protomyces; species Protomyces pachydermus. The sequence goes on along the minus strand of QXDU01000169.1, from coordinate 161,550 downwards.
CTCTGATATGCGACAAAAACGGCGTGAAGAGTTGCTTGCTGTGGATGCGAAGCAAGTCGTACAGGCTGCTGAGCAATACCTTGTGAGCGCTGTTCAAGCTGGTAAGACTAGTGTGGCGTTGTTGGGTGAAAAGCAAGATTGGCTGTTGAAGCAGCCAGATTGGAAGGTGTTTGATTGGGGTACAGAGGCTGCCGCCAAGGTGTCCTCTGTTACTGAAGAGCTGACTGGCACTGTGTCTAAAGAGGCGCCGAGTCAATCAAGCGAGCATGTTTCTGAGCCCAGCGCATCAGCTGGCCCAGTGGTTGATTCGTTTGGACAGACCATCACAAATGCAAGACGAGGTGATGAAGGCCAATTGTACGAGCTTGAGATGACTGATAGAGCGGTAAGCAAGCTCTCCTCATTGCTTGCCAAAAAGGGCGATGAGTATTGTTTGCGCGTTGCACTCGAGTCGGGTGGCTGTCATGGCTACCAGTATGTTCTCAAGCTGGATAATGAGATCGATGGGGAGGAGGACGTCATTATCAGCAAGGAGGGTGCACGCGTCGTCGTTGATGAGATGAGCTTGGAACTCGTGGATGGCAGTAAAGTGGATTACACCATGGAGTTGATTGGCAGCGAGTTCAAGGTCGTGGACAACCCCCGAGCCGTCAGCAAGTGTGGTTGTGACACGAGCATTGACATCGATATCGGTAAGAAAGGTGGCAAGCGGTAGGCATTTTATAAACGACAAATATATGACTTCATCAGCCCTCCCAGACTACACATGCTTTCTTATGCTCTCATACGTTCTTGTGGTGGCCTAGTCAGCCAACGTTCTCTACTCTCTGCTCGATATTGTATACCTCAGCTGTTCTTCTCTGATGTCGCTACGGTAACTTCAAGCTCTCCAGAGGTTGTCAAGAAGGCTTTGTCAAATAAGAAGAAGCAAAAGACATACCCTGCTTTGCCTGAGATATCAGAAGACGACATTGAAGAGAAGTTCGTCCGCGGGACGGGACCTGGTGGTCAGAAGATCAACAGTAAGCTATGATGAGCTCCATGCCAAGCTGACTAGTAGAAACCTCGATTGTCGCGCAATTGAAGCATCTTCCAACCGGCATTCAAGTTTCTTGCCAAGAGACACGATCGCTGCAGCAGAACCGGACTATTGCTCGCAAGCGGTTACGAGAGAAGGTAGATGCACACATCAATGGAGACGAATCTCGCGTCATGGCCAAAGTCAGAGAAAGTGTGCGAAAGAAGCGCAGTGCAGACAAGAAGAAGAGCAAAAAGTACAGAAATCTTGAGCTGGCTAAAGCTGCCAGTGCTCAAGAGGATGCATGACGAACGCTTCCCTTGTGATTCATTCAGTTGCCGCTGTCTGCAGACGGCACAGGATCTGCTATACGGGCCATTTCTGGTGGACTTTGCCAAGTCTCGTCAAGAGCCTTGCCCAAGACTTGGCGAACACCCTGTTCGACCTTGCTACGCGCCTGAATGGACGCCTCTGAAGCGGGCTGCAGCGACTGCCAATACAACTCAACACTCTCGCGGATTTCTGACACAGCCGTAAAGCCAATGACAGTAGACCGTATGCCATCTTCTGGTGCGTGACGTAAAGCAAAACCAAGTGCAACGTTTGGCAAAGTCCACGCCACTTCTTTGTCCACCTGCTCCGACGGTGGTAGGCTTTGCAAGTACTCAATCGATTCTTGAACTTTACCTTTTAGGAAGGCAGAGGCAGGATGCCACTCTGGTGGACCGGTAGTCCGTAAGAGGCCCATTGACAAGGGTGAAGCACTTAAGACATACTCTACACCGGCTTCGTGCATCAGACGAGGAATGACTTTAGTCAGCGTCGTATTTTGAATGTTGTATTGCGAATAGGACAGAATGAGGTCCAAAGATTGCCCGGCTGTTTTCTTCACTGCATTGGCATACTTGACGAGCACGTCCAATGGGTACCCAGAGATCCCGACATGACGAACAAGTCCAGTGCTCTTTAGCTCAAAAAGGGTCTTAGCAGCTTCGACGACTTGGGACTCTGTAACGAACTCCACATCGTGCAAATACACGACATCTAAGTAAGCGACATGGAGCTTCTTGCAAGACAATTTGACGGATCTCACAACATTGTCTGTAGAGTAGTCAAAGTCCCATACGTCGTAGCGTCCACATTTGGTCATGACAAAGACATCATCTCGCTCGACACCAGTCTCGAATAATGCTTGCAGGCCATTGCCAAGTAGTGCCTCGGACTCACCATAGTACGGTGATGTATCAAATTGTCTTATGCCTAATTCGTATGCTGCTTTGACAAGCTGTACCGGATCGCAGTCTCGATCGTCATACCTTCCAGAAAACGTGCCAGCACCGAAAGTCAGTGGACCAAGTGTCTTTAGAGTTAGCTTTGAAGGTACAGGTATCGCCTTTGGCTTCGTCGGGGACCGCATCATGCCGATGCAATGCAGCCCTGCGTCTCGAAAGTCGCGAGACTTGCCCGAAGTCGCATCTGGTGCAAGATCAAGTTTCAGCGTGAGAGATCTTTGGCGTTATCTAATCTCGCATGAACGCGCCCTCGACGAGACATTGGAAGCAAATCAGTCAAACGCAGTACTCAAGTTCAAGTTGCAGAAGTGCTGTCAGTCGAAGTGCGTATGCTTGAGGATGCCGAATATCATTACTTGCTGATCTTGAGCGATTCAGCACTACCTATCGGTTCAGTATGAATGGATGAGTATAATGAGAGCTGACACTAGTTCGCGTACTCGTCAGGCCTCGAATCGTTTTGCCATCATCAGCGACAAGCTGGGCAGCACGATGCTGCATCGTCCTTCCTGGATTTTCTGTACGACAGCCTGCGATCAATGACGACAACCACAACGCCGTTCTTACGGGCAGCATATCGTGAGGCAGAACGGTGCACTGAGTTGGACGACCTGTTCGATGCAAATACACCATGCGTTGTCGCCCGGCGAAGCAGTATTGCCCAAGGACGAGCACTACTCAAATTGCTCGAAAGGGTCTTTGCAGAGGCAGATCCAGTTACGCAAGATGCATCTCTGGGAAATGCAATTGTCACATATCGCAGGGCGATCACGAAGCAAACTTGTTCAGGGCACTTTGGCGTTGCGTATGGCCTCACAGGTCGGGTACTCGGCATTGGCATCGACAAGCTTGTCTATACGTTTCTACATGCTCACATCAAGGCCGTTTTATCTGCGGCTGTACGGCTGAGTCTTATTGGGCCGTACGAGTCGACGCATATCCTGGCATCCCGGCAGATGCGAGAAGCATTGACACATGCAGCCAAATTGAGCGAAGCAATGTCTACTGATGACTGTGTCCAGACCTTTGCTATGCTCGATGTCTATCAGGGGCGCCACGAACTTCTATACTCTCGCATCTTTTCAGCTTAGCATTCCATAGCAAGCATTTACAACTTGGCTTTACTCCCGGCAGTCTTGATAAATAAGCCTTCGGCAGTGGCATAGACTTTTCCTTGTGGTCCTTCAATGGATGCTCTGAGCCATCGTTTCCGGCCAGTTTCTTTGTACATCTTGGCTCGAACCATGATATCACTCGGAGTAGGCAGTGGGCTCTTGTAGTCGACTCGCAACCATGCTGTGAAGGTGCTGTGACCCTCAACAAAGGATGAAGCATTGCCGAGCGTCTCATCTGCAATCACCGCTGTGATACCGCCATGCAGTATATCAGGATGACCATTCAAGCCATTGCCAAGAGACAGGAAGAAGAGCGTCTCGCCAAAATCTTGCTCACCGGGATCTGTTACCGCTCCAGTACCACTCGCTGCCAAGGCTGCCGCATTTGCTGACGCTTGCACTGTTGCGGCTGGCGCGGGTTTGCACAGCGCCAAGGCGCGAGAGATGGTGCTCGGTGACCGCAAGGTACCGCCAAACAGCGAATCCTCCCCGTCACTTTTGACGGTCCTCGTTTCATTTGACTTGAGGATATAGCCATTTTTTGACATGCATTCGCTGATGATGTCTTTGGCCCAAGAGGTCTTGAAGTAGGCTAGATCTTCTCTGTTTGATCCATCGATTGCCATTGTTACCTGTCGTCCCTGGCCCCCAGCTACTAGTGTACTTGATGTTAATTTCGATATGCGTCGCGCATTCGGCGCTGCACACCGCCGGCAAACCCCGCATTACAGGGCAGTCACGTAGACGCTCAGGTAAGCATTGACAATGCTTGCATGCTAGCTGCGCTTGACGCCTCGAGGAACGAAGGGACCAGATGCCTTCTTTTTTTCCACGCGCCCATGCTTGACGAGGTTCTGTGCAAATTGCGATTCGGCTTGCTGCTTCTTGAGGATCTGCTTGTCCACCACGGTCGCTTTAATTTCCACATTTGCCTTGGTCAGTGTGACGGGGTGTGAGCCGATATACTTGCCATTCAAGTCTCGCCATGCATTCAGCATATCGTCTGGTTCACTAAAGGACACAAAGCCAAACTCTTTGGACTTGGTGGTGCGCTTGTCTCGAACGACTTTTGCCTTTTGTAAGGAAGCGTATGCGCTAAAGGCACGCTTCAGGACTTCATCCGTGACTTCACCACCCAAGTTGCCGACATACAGTCGGAAGTGAGAGGGATCCCACTCTAGCAGTGTTGGATCTTCCCATACTTTGCCACCACCTGTTCGAATGACTGTTTTGTGTTTCGCACCAGTAGTTTGGGCAGCACCTCGCTTTCCATATGGGCCTGAGCTACGTGATGCTTCTTGGCGCTTGCCAGCTGCTCTATTCTCAGAGCTGTAGATGGATTGCTGTTGTGCTATTTGAGCAGCGAGCTCGAAATCTTCTTGTGCGTCACGAGGAGGCGGCGGTAGAGGAGCACCACTGCCGTAGGCTGGTCTGAAGGACATGCAAGCTTGCTAAGTGATAGCTGGAGCGGGTATGGCGTATAGGAAGAGGCAATACGTCGTCGAGACTTTGTGTGCAGAAGTCTGCTATAGAAATTCATCGAGCTTCCAAGCGTTTGTCAACACACATCTAGGATAAATTAGTAGCTCTAGTATGAGCGATCAAAGCAGCTCATATGCTGGCTCAGCTGCTGATGAGGCACTTTCCTCGAACTCAAATGACTTGCATCACAATCAAGCGTCGACATCAGATTTGCTCGACCAAGTTGCAAAACACTTGACGACGACACTTCACGAGACACTCACGTCGCTGACGCTCGATCGGTGCATTGCCGTCCAATCACAAACTTCAGGATCACTGCATGCTGCTCAAATGACACTACAAGAAGTCAATGCGCGTACTATTGCGCAACTGCCGGCAGTCAAGGCTGATTTTGTGAAGGGCATTGCATTAGCGGCGCAAATCAAGCAGGACTTGCAGGCGTTGCAAGCACGGATACGAAAATGCCAGGACAGGGCTCGTGCGCAAATGCCAGTAGAGTTTCATTCAGCGATGGATGAGCTTGCAGAACCAGAGCCTGATGATGATTGATGTTCGATTCAATTGTACTAGTCTAGAAGTTGCTCGTGCCTGGGTTGAGAAAGCCTAACACTTCTACAGTGGCTCTTGTTGCAGCGTGTCGCCTTTGCCCATCCTAGACATGAGGAACATGACACCCGAAACAAAAGGCGATGACCACAGTCAACTTGGAGGCCCACAAATTAGTGAGACAACGCAGAGCAGGCCTTCGTATGGCCTTCCTTAAGGTCTTGCACTGTGGCTTGACACCATTCAGAACTTCTACAAGGACGCTGTTCGCGCTGTTTCAGTATTCTGTGGGCCACTAGCCTCTCAGTGAACGATGAGCCTTGCGCGCTCTCATGGCAATAGGACGTGTGTGTAGAGGCAGGCGTAGAAGAAGAGAAGCTTATATAGCGATCGATCGCTGGAAACGACGGCGCATCTCGCTGTTAGCTGCAACTCCACACTGGCAGCAATTTAAATCAGCGACAATCTCATCCAGCGCCGCCCTTCATCATCTTCCAACAGAGTCGCCCGGGCCGTGCTGGACCTCAACGAATAGTTCGAGAGAGGCCGGTGGGAACCTTATCATCATGAGACCGGCGCCTTCCTCACAGCACTCGGTCCTTCTCGTGACATCCGGTTATGACCACACCATTCGATTCTGGGAGGCGCTAAGTGGCATCTGTTCACGGACGATCCAACATGCAGATTCGCAAGTCAATCGTCTCTCAATCTCACCCGACAAGCGATTTCTTGCGGCTGCTGGCAACCCGCATGTACGACTATACGACATCAATGGTGCGAATGGACAACCCATCATGTCCTTTGAGGGACATACGGGTAATGTCACGGCGATCCAATGGCACTGCGATGGGAAATGGCTGTGTACCTCTAGCGAAGATGGGACAGTCAAAATTTGGGATACACGGAGTCCTACTATCCAACGCTCCTATTCTCACTCTGCACCTGTGACGGATGTTGTGATTCATCCGAATCAAGGGGAGCTCTTGTCTGTTGATACGGGTGGCTCTGTACGGATATGGGATCTAGGCGAGAGTTCTTGCACGCATGAGCTTGTACCAGAGGAAGATGTACCTATGCGCAGTGTCACCGTTGCGAGTGATGGCAGTATGTTTATTGCTGGCAACCATACCGGCAACTGTTATGTCTGGAAGATGTCGAATCATCGTGACCTCACCAGTCTTCAGCCTGTGACCAAGTTCAGGGCGCATGGCAAGTACCTGACGCGCGCTATCCTCTCACCCGACACAAAACACCTTGCTACGTGTTCAGCAGATACGACCATCAAGATTTGGTCTACGGAGAACTTTGAATTTGGGCTAGAGCGGGTATTGAAGGGTCATCAGCGTTGGGTCTGGGATTGTGCCTTTTCAGCAGACTCGGCGTACCTCGTGTCTGCATCGAGTGATCATGTTGGTCGATTGTGGGAATTGAGCAGTGGGGAGACGATTCGGCAGTACAACGGGCATCACAAGGCTGCTGTGTGTATCGCCTTGAATGACTTTTCCTCGTAGATGCTTCTGTTGCTTCTATATAATGACACTCGATGCCTCCAATGGACTTGATGCGTGAATTTGAAATCCCGAATCTGCAAGACAGTTCGACCACACCAACCACTTGCCACACCTTCCCTGCGACAGGCCGCGCAAGGCTCGTCGCTCTCATCCGCAAGCAAAGATGGCCGCCATGTTCAAGAAAGATATCAATAGAAAAGGCACAGAACAATCCGACTTCCCCTCCGTTTGCGAAACATGCTTAGGCCCCAACCCGTACATTCGCATGCTCAAACAAGAATCCGGCGCGGAATGCAAGATTTGTAGTCGCCCTTTCACCGTCTTTCGATGGACACTACAGGGACAAAGCAAATATCAAAGGACGGCGCTATGTACGTCTTGTTGTCGGATACGGAATTGTTGTTCGCTGTGTATGCTGGATTTGCAGTTTGGTTTGCCAATACAAGTCCGTGATGCGGCGCTCAAGTTGGTCAAGCAAGGTCCAACGACTGCCGTCAATCGCGAATATCATGCGCAAAATGAAAAAGCCCTATTGAGTGAGGAGAATGCCGGTGAGGTGTCCAAGGATTATGGTAAAGCCGAGTCGGCTGCACGAGAACTCCTCAAGAAGCTAGCGAGATCAGAACCTTATGCAAGGAAACCCACACAGGCGATCGAGTCGAGTACCAGCAAGTCCTCAAAACTAGACAAATCTGCGCAACGCAGTGCAGGCATGTCTCGACCTACCGTGAGTGATTTGCTTCCACCAGCAGACAGATCCATCACCTCCCTCTTCCTTCTTGGCGTTGAAGAAGACCTACCCGAATACGCAATTCGTCAACATTTTGGTAAATACGGTGCCATCAAGTCACTCGTCTGTTCTCATCGTGCTCGTTGTGCTTTTGTGAATTTCACAACACGAGAAAGTGCTGAAGCGGCAGCATTGGCGTGTGCGGGGGATGTCTTGATTAAAGGGTGTCCATTGCGTGTACAATGGGGAAAACCCAGACAGTTGGGTGGACATGGTACGGAGAAAGTGAATGCAGCCATGGCGAATGCAGCAGTGAAGAAGGCACATGAGGCGGAAGCGGCGAGGGCGGCACAGGACGCAGAGCGCGAAGAGGAGGAAGAAGCAAATGCTGTGCATGAACCTTTTTTGCCACCTGGTCAAGTCAGGCCTGCTTACAGTAGTATGTTGGCTGAGGAGGATTAAAGTAGTCATGCATTTTCTATAGAATCAATTCACTTGTGGAAACCAGAGGCATCGAGCAGAGACTCGCTGACACTTTGTGCGCCTGGACCGACTTTAGTGAGAATGACCCGTTGCACGCCCTTTTCAATCACATCATGAGCAGCTTCCTGCACGTCTGATGCTGGCGTCACCTCGTTGAATTGTGGGCTGTCCATACCTTGTGTCCCTTTCGACACAGCTGCCTTGACGTAAGCTAGGACTTTCGCCTCATTCTCTTCAAGGTAGTAGACAACGGTATTGGGTCCAGCATCATACGTATACGCAGCGATCGTTGCTCCAGCAGCAGCATTCATTTGCTCCACAAGCCTCACACACGCACGACTAATGTCGTTCATGTAAAAGATGGGAGGGTAGGTATCAAGACACACAGCGTGGAAGCTATTGCTGTCCCGCATCGTGATTTCTGCAAATTTGGCAAAATCTCTCGCTTCAATCGCGCTCGTCATGGCTTGCATCCGATCAGGAACAGTTTGACGAACACGCTCCGCGAAGAGTGTCGAAGTAGCGACGGTATGTTGCATACCGGCCGTTGAGCTAACATCCTTCTTTTGCGCACTTGCAACCAAAATGCACGCTCGCATCTGCGGCCAAGCTTCTTGCGGTGCTACCTGTACAGCCATTGAATCACTGCCATCATCTTGACTACCCATCTGCCAAGCAACATAACCACCAAACAGCGAACGACACGCAGACCCACTGCCTTGTCGCGCGATACGGGACAACTCTGCTGCTGATTGAGGGAGTTGGTAGAGATCTGCAATGGCTCGCACAAGTGCTGCAAAACCAGCTGCAGACGAAGCAAGTCCTGCTGCTGTAGGGAAATTGTTCTCACTTGCAATATGGATACACATGCGTGAGAGTGTAGGTGCAGAGGTGTCCTTGTCCTCGACTTGTTGTCGGAGTGCACGGAGTGCCTTGAGACATGCAACGAGCCGCTTATCGGCAGGGACGTAGCGTTCTTCGCCATTCAGCCACATGCGGTCTTCATGGAAGTCTTGTGAACATGCGACAGAAGTGAATGCGCGTAGATCTTCTTGCGAGAGGGCGACGGAGAGACTGCTGTTGGTTGGTAGGTTGAGGACTGGATCGCGCTTTCCCCAGTACTTGACAACTGCGATGTTGACCGGGGCCGTGCTACTTGCGAGATAGACTTGGGCCATTCTGTAGAGCAGCGAGCAGCGAGTAGACCAAGCAGTACTCCATGCTAGTCCATCTATTTTTCTGTCCAGTCCATCCGTCGCACGGTGTCGGCTTACCCCGTAGGACTCTGCCGGCAACTCCACGGAGTCCACTCTGAGTCTACAAAGTATAGCTACTAGCTAGGCCCCGGCTTGTAAGTTGCAACAGCCTCGCTCCCAGCTCGACAGATGTTCAAGAGACAACTGCAGCTCATTGCACAGACACGCATCCGCTTCAATTCAACCATGGCAGCAGACTACCAGTACATCCTCCATTCACAGCCAGCACCCGGTGTTGCTCTCATCACCCTCAACCGACCCAAACAGCTCAATGCCCTCTTCTCACCGCTCTTCAAAGAACTGAATGCCTGTCTCGCCAAAATCCAAGACGATGCGGCAGTTGGCGCGATTGTCATCACAGGCTCGGAGAAGTCCTTCGCAGCAGGCGCAGATATTAAGGAGATGTCGACCAAGACCTACCAAGAAGTTGCTAGTCAAGACTTCCTTGCCAGTTGGGGAAGTCTCACGTCTATTCGCAAACCGATATTAGCGGCAGTCAATGGTTTTGCACTGGGCGGTGGATGCGAGTTGGCCATGATGTGTGATATTGTTTATGCCGGCGACAAGGCGACTTTCGGACAGCCTGAAATCAAGCTAGGTGTGATTCCTGGTGCTGGTGGTACGCAACGCCTCCTTCGAGCAGCTGGCAAATCCAACGCCATGGAGATTATTCTGACGGGTCGCAACTTTTCAGCGCAAGAAGCGTTGAGCTGGGGTCTCGTGAGCAAGATATTCAAGCCAGAGGAGCTGGTGGATGAGACGGTCAAGACGGCTGCCAAGATTGCTGGCTTTGGACGTCTGAGTGTGCAGCAGGGTAAAGAAGCTATCAATGCCGCTGCTGAATTATCTCTCAAGGAAGGACTCATCTACGAGCGTCGCTTGTTCCATGGGCTATTTGCCACCGAGGACCAAAAGGAAGGTATGAATGCCTTTTTGGAGAAGCGCAAGCCAACATTCAAGCTGTAGGCTATACAGGATTGTATATAGATTACCGCTTGACGCGTTTCCGTCGTTGCTCCGATTCTACTTCTTCAATGCCATCCCAGACATCTTCTTCCTCCTCGTCCTCCTCCTTGACTTCTTGTACTTCCAGATGATCCAGGAACAAGACTTGTACGACCCTACGGCTATCGTCTAGATAGACCGTCGCCTGGCAAGTATGTTTCTGAAGGTCATACACGCGCACATAGCCATCCAAAGAGCCAGCAACGACCCATCCATCAGCCATATCGACTGATGACACGCTCGACGAAAAGCCCTTGTATGTTCCCAGCACTTTTGCATGCGAGGTGGTGTTTGCAAGCGATACATGCATGACATTCGCGTGCGTATCACGAACAATCACTTCAGCCTCTGTAACGTGCAGCATTGCTTGAATCGCATACTCGCCAGGCTCTACTTGATGGACAGGTCTCCGTGCTTTGTCTGTCGTATAGACACGTAGTTGTCCATACATCGTGCTCGTGACGAGTTTGAGAGCTTTAGGACTTTCCGTTTGCGAAGGCAAAAACGCAATCCCAGAAATCCATATAGGGACGCGCAAGTCGAGATGATCATTTTTGACATTCTTGGCCTTCCAAAACGGTTTCATGGATGTCCATGCGTGGCCTTCTTGTGCATCTGTCATCCAAACCTGCAGATCATTCTCTTTACCACCAAACGCAAAGAGTCCTGGTAGACGTGGATGTGCGCAGAATGCACCAATCGGCGCTGGTAGTGCATAGTTGAATTTTGGGATAGCCTGTGCCTTGGAGGACAAGTCAAATGCCCACAAACGACCTGCAGTTGTGCACAAGCATAGAATGCCCAATGCATAAACGAGAGCCACACAGATTTCTTCTTCGTCTCCCTGTGCGCGTTGATGCTCTGTTTGTTTTGCTCTGCCATGATCACTCCGACTTCCTTCGACAGTGTCATGCTCAAGCGACAGATTCAGGCACGTCTCACCCGTCTCCACTTTGAGAATCTCAATACCTGCCGTATCATCACAAAAGGAACCCGAAACAAGAGCGACACAGCGAGAACCTTCAAAATCATCAATCAGGCACATCCATTGTATCCGTACGCCATGCTTGCCATCTGTAGGACCAGAGAGAAGAGTTATATCGGGTAATGGCGCATCTTTTACCATAGCATTGCAGTCTTTTGTTGCCGCGACCCCTGGATGTCAGCGGTGCACTTCAATGAGTACAGCATACGTGAGAGCTTGCCATGACTGTCTGCAACGAGGAAGCGCATCGTTGCTACTTTTGTGCTGGATCACGATGTCGAGTCGGGCTGCTGAACATAAATTTTGTGAGGAGCTCGCACGCGTCCTAGGGTTGAAGAAAGAATGAATATATGCTCGAATACAGAAAATAGAAGAAATGAACAATCTCTCTAAAGCTTCTCTTGGGGCATGTTCTTCCAAGCCTGCTTCACACCCAAGTCAGCCAAAATACCTTCCTCACCACCGAGCACCTTGTTGAAGCCGAATGTCCTCATGTGGTTCTCGACACGGTTGCCCATACCGCCCTTGGTCAGAGCACGACCACCAAAGATGCTCACGGCCAAATCGGAAATTTCACCCTCGCATCGCGTGGCAAACATCTTGAGCAGTGCAATACGTCCATTGAGGTACTTGTTTTGCTCGTCGTAGTTCATCTTATCCATCTGGTCCGAGACCTGCTCAAGCCAGCTCTGGCTGGATTCGCACAATGTAATCATACGACCGAGCTTCTGCCTAATAACAGGCTCCTCAATGAGAAGCTTGCCAAAGACCTTGCGCTGGTTGGCCCACTTCATGCATTCCTCGTAGATGTTGCGCTGCATGCGGATACTGGAGCAGCACATCATCCAACGCTCATGGGAAAAGTTGGAGAGAATGACAGGCAAACCACGGCCTTCAACGCCGAGCAAGTGGTCAGCTGGGATCTTGACATTGTCAAATGTCACGTAGGCGGTACCTGCAGTGGTTGAGTAGGCAGTCTTGATCAGCTTGGTCTCGACACCCTCAATGCGAGGAATGAGCAAAACAGAGTATTGGTTTTCGCCAGTCTTGACGGCCGTTGTAAAGTAGTAAGAAAAGTTTCCATTGGTGATCCACTTCTTGGAGCCGTTGACAATGTAGTGCGAGCCATCCGCAGACAATTTGGCGGTCGTTTGAATACCACGCACATCGGAACCAGCAAAGGCCTCTGTAATGGCAAGGCAGATGTTCTTCTCACCGGAGAAGACCTCCTTGATAACACGCTGCCTAAGTTCTTCATTCTTGCAAAAGTTGATGACAGGTGGCAAACCAATCGACATGCCAGAGTTAAGACCATCGCCAAAGCCACGAGCAGGACCAGGACGAGCGAGTTCTTGATTGACAATCATCTCGTGGATGTAGCTGTAGTCTTCACCCTTGATGTCACCAACAAGGACACGACCGTGCAAGTGCTTGCCCGGGCCGAGACGCATAGCATTCATTTCAATACCCGGCTTACCCATGAGCTTGAAGAGCTCTGCAGGTGGACGCTCGCCAGAGTCCTCGCATTCGAGAGCAATCGGCTTAATCTCCTCCTCGATGAACTTGCGCACGGCACGCTGAAACTTGCGGTGGCCGTCGTTGAAGTATGGAGAGTCAAATTCCTTGAGGAGCCAGCTAGGCTCGCCATAAGGAACATGAGACAAGTCACCGGGGACCATGTTGCGGATCTTGGGCTTCTCACCCTGAATAGACCCAATCTTGAGGGATTCGTATTTCTGGATGACGCTGTGCCTGTGCAAGTTGTAGAATTGGTCAGTGGCATCCTGGCCAGCAATCTCGGCATTGAGCAGGACAGCGGCGCCACCTGGGTGCGCATCGACAAAGTCTGTCAAGTCATAGACACTGCTGTCAACGACAATGTACAAGGACTCCTCCTTGTTGTGCTCCTTGACCTGGTCACGCGTAAAGGTCTGCATGGCTATTATGTGTGTGTAGAGGAAGAAAGAAAATCGCGTTGTGCTGACCAAAAGAAAGTCTTTCTGTAGCGGCGAGTGTGGAGTTCTCCGGGGTTGAATTTGTGCCGAGGAGCGAGATTTCGGCGCAGACCGAATTGGGACAGGGGCATCTGGCCATGGCTTACCTGATCTTCGTGAGTAGTGCTTGAATGACCATCGCGTCTGTATATACCATCCTCATAGCCAGGCACTGGCAGCAGTGGCAGGCAGCATGCTTATAAACGTCATCTCGCAGCGTCTAGAGCTTGCTGATATACTGTGATTGCTTTATCCACCGCCACCAAGGTCGGCCGCATACAACGCTCAACAGCCTCGCGGCCATTTCCAGCGCTCTTGGCGACATTCTCTACACGCTCGCCAGTTTTACGCAAGGTGTCAATCATCTTGGCAAGTGATCTGGCTTTGGATGGGTCGCCAGATAGGAAGCTGGTCCAAAAGATGGACAGAAATTCCTGTGCTGCACCGTGACACATAATGAGAGCTTCCCTTGCGTTCGCCGGCAATGTCGCTTCGAGAGACTTTGGTCCTCTTGCTCCAATCATGGCAGTCAACGCTTGTGCCATCTCGTCCAAGGCTGCTTGGTCTTCCCCGACGTGCTCAAGCGAGAATTCATTGCTCAAGGACGACTGAAAGACACTCAGAGTTTCTGCAGGATGGTCACTTCGTGTCCGATCCAAAGTTGGTGCTCGGAAAAAGTTGCTCTGGTCACGCACATTGAGTAGGATACGCTCTTCCTCCTCGTCAATCTGCAGGTCGCCAAGTTGAATGTCCTGCTGGTAGTATTGCTGCTCAAAAGCGTTGTTGCGTATCGCGGCTGCCTCGGCTTCTGCAGGTGTCAGACTATCAAGCATCCGCAAAGAAATCTGATTGATGCTGTGAATGGCCTCAGTCCGTGAAGGTCGCATTGTGAAGTCGGGAGCATTGCCCATCTTCTTAGAGTTGTGCTCCTCGTTTCCCTCAATGTTGATAACATGTGGCACTTCCTCGTCTTCCCTGCCACGCTTTCGTGATTCTTCCTGTTCACCCAAGTACTTGTCGAGCTTGTCATCTATTGGATCGGCCGGCAGAATGACCTCGCCACGCAGCTTCTTGCAAAGCCTCGACACAAAGAACCTGGACCAAAAGTTGTCTTCTGTCATGGGTGGCACGCACTCGTCATAGACACGTTTCAGTAGAGGATGCTGCTCAAAGACATCTCTGATCTTTTCACGCGTCATGTTAACTCTGATCTTGTTGTCGACCGTCTTTGGTCGAATTGTGGCAAGCACATTGTACGGCCCTTTTTGCTGGCTCTTCTCAATAAGGTGTGAGCGAAGCAAATGTCCCCGGCTACTCCAAAATTGAGCTGGCGTAACAGAGCCACTGATGACTGCCTCTTTGAAGGTATTGGCCAGTTCTGGATCACTCTTGAGAAGTGACTCTTGTAGTGCAGCATCGCTTTCGACGTCTTGTGAAGAGAGAATCTCGTTGACACTTGGTTTCGCAGATGCTTTGGGTGCTTCCTTCTTTGCAGAGATCGCCGTTTGTAAAGCCGCCACAAAGGCGTCCATCTCAGCTCGCGCGGCTGTCGGCTTCTTGTTGGTAAACTTGAATGTATGAGCAAGAGGTTCCGAGGCAGCGCTTGGAGCCGCATGTATACGCATCTGAGATACTTCTTTGGTCGCGGGACTAGCTTGCAGGTCTACCATTAGCCTTGTACCCTTTTGATTCGATGCAACGCACTTGTGATGCTCGTCAATGCAATCGTTAGACTCGCTTGCATGGCGCCCTTTTCCGCCCACTCGACATGATGTTCTTTGAGCAAGATGCGCCCGTCCTGCTTCTTGTAGGCCACGGCACCGCTGGCAGTGGCCATGATGTTGCTTAGCGCCTGTGTGTCGCGTTATCTGCGTCTCCTTCAACAATTTCAGTCTGACGTCGTTGAAATGTGGCATCTGAAACTTGGCCAGTCATGAAGGGCTACGTGCAAGAGAGAGACCTCTATTGCTATGTCTATGCGTAGTGGCTAGCCTGTGAGCTCATAACCCGAGATCTGTTGACTGGCTTTCTGAACGTTGTGTTCAATACAATCCTGCTCATGTCGTATCAGCTACTGAATGCTACAGAGGCTGGCAGCTGGAAAGAGCAGCAATACATATCCTTGTTTGGCGCGACGCGTCTGACCTCATGAAAAGAGATGGCTTGTTCAGATACAGACTGACCCAAGGCATCTGAGATGCGCTTAGTCATGTCAGCACGCCCCTCTGCGCCCTCATACTTGGTAAAACAGTGAACATGAATCTTTGGCAGTACCACATCCGTCGAATGACCGTTGTAAAGTCCCCTGAAGGCATCCAAAAACTCGATCCCCGTGGCTGGCAGGTTCATGACAAAGTGAGAGAAATACCTGGGCATCGCCAGCGCCTCTGGTCCAGCGGATGCTGTAAGTTTGACGCGTTTCCTAGAAGGCTTGGTTGTCATGGAGATGGTCTCCCCTGCTTCATGTCTCTTCGCCAGAGCTTTGCTCGCCTCCTTGACGTATGCTCGCCCGTCCATGTTGCTTGCCACGATAAAGTCATCTACCTTGTTGAGCCCTATATTCTCAACCAGTGAAGCATAAGAAGCGGGATTCAGATCATTTGCATAGCACAAGACTCGCTTCTTTCCAGCAGGAATGGCAAAAGGCCCGACACCTGCCATGACATCGCACACGGCTTCCCCTGGCTTGAACATATCAACCAATCTAGCATGCTCAGTGTGAAGCCGCGAATTCCAGTAGACCTTTGAAAAGTCAAATTTGAAGACACAGCCGCTTTCGTGCTGCGTTGCAATAAGATCTTTGTCGCCTGCCAAAACTTCCATCTCGAAGTTGCGATATTGCGAGTCGATGGTGTCTAGCTTGTTGACGACAGTCCGTGCTGCAGAGTTCTTGTCCAAAACAAGCTGGCCGATGATGTGCTTGTAGGGTAAATAGGCATCTCTGAGATTCATGTGCGCGATATGGCCTACCATGGTGAAGCCAGAAGGTGTGTCCTTCAGTAGCTCTTCAGGCAAGATGCATCCGAGTATTTCATCGGCATTCCAGTATTTGTAATCCAAATTGATTGTATGCCGCACGAGAGGAATAGCATGCAGCTCAATAAAGGCTCGAGATGAAGCATACAACGCGGATGTGTCTTCCACTTTGACTTCTGGCCGCAACGCAATGAGCTTGTCTCCAGCAGAGTCGTAAATGATACGGATTCTCGGCTGCTTGAGCAAGTCTTGCGCACAGGCTTTGCGAAAGTGAGGTATCTGCTGTGGCGTCACTTTTGCAGCTGCTAGTGTAACTTGCTTTTGAAAGTGTGCTCTGTCGAGGACTAGCATGCCTCTTGCGAGTGGTGGGCTGAAGAGGGACATGGATTCAGGCAAGAAGCACGCTTCTTGTTTAGCTAGTAGTCCTAATGCTCGACTCGCAAGGGAGACGTCAATTGAGCTGGCCAATACTAGATCTAGAAGCCTGCAGCTGGGTAGGACGTGTCGCTTGCACCTCGAAATCGAATTTCGTCGTCTGCATTGCGACCGACTACCAAGTACCAACTTTCAAGCTTTCAGGTTTCCTTGCTTTGTGCTCAGAATCGATTTCAGATTTCCTTGCTTTGTGCTCAGAACCGATCTAGCACTACCTGAAAGGAAGTAGCCAATGTGTTGTCGCGTGGTCTGCGCGTTTGCTGAGTTCTCAAGCCTAAAGCCAGCGTAGGCTTGCTGTAGCCCGATGTCAAGACTCCAGATCTCTGCCACTGTAAGTGGCACCTGGAGGTTTACACCATGACTTCTTCCAGCGACCGTTGACAGGTCGATATGGGATACGCTACCGTCTTACGCTGTACATTCACTGCATTAAAAGCGGTGCAGTAGGTGGACTGCCTATGAAGCTCGTGCCGGCACGCCGCATGACAACTTCTTGTCGAACAGCAGCAACGCCTTCAGGCTCGGCGAGCAGCAACGCATCACAGAACGTAGTGTGTTGAGAAAGCCTAAATGAGACTGTCATGACAATTTGCCTTAGACCTGGCACCGTACTGCAGCTCTTCGAAGAGATATTTTTCCGTACCCCTACGCGTTACCAACCTACGGCTGGGTTTGCCCCAATTCTGGTGGCCGACAAGCATCGCGCTGAGCCGTGTAAGTACCAGATCTACACCATGACAGCTCTGCCCGTCCATCTACATACCACGCACTATCATCACAACTCGGCTAATAGCGCCGCTTCGACCATGCAGGTGTAGGCAACTTCTGGCGCCTACTGTAGCACATAACGCGGAGTAATGGACTGAATTCCTCCGCCAACAGTTCGACCTGACAGAGCTCGGGGCTATCTCTGTGTTGCTGCACATAGTCAGAGTGACTTCAAAGCCGGCAATGATGGGAAAGTAGAGCTCTCTGTTACGCTGGAGAGACTTGGCCTCCGGCTGGCTGACTTCAATGGCTAGCTTACATGATGGTGGCTCATACATTGTTCAGTGCGGTTTGAAGCTGCTTGAGACTGCTTTGCAGCATCACTCGTGCATCACCAGGTCGCCAGCCCATGATGATAGCGTTTGCATGCACGACAATGGCTAAAGCCAAGCTGCAACTAAGCTGAAACGAAGTCACCTGGCTAGTAGCAGATACTGTAGCCAGATCATTGGCAGCAGCAATACGACGTTCCACGGAGACCATGCTTCGCTGGTACTGGTCCAGTGTTGGATCAAGCACGAGCCCGCAAACAAGAACTTGGAGGAGAAAGGGTAGTGCAATCTGGGCGCGACGAGCATGAATCATGATGCAGGCAGTATCGAGCAAGATCCGGGTACGTACCATGACGGGATCGGTATTTCGAGGAATTCGAAGTCTCAGTTCTGCAAGAATGTCATCAAAATGCTGTACATCATGTGTTGTGCCACTTAATGCCGCCTGCCGTAGCACATCTGCTGCAGTGATCAAATAGGATTATAGATCTTTGAGAGACCGCGGTATAGCACAAGACAAGAAGCAAGTCGTGGATCCACTGAAAGCATGGAGAACTTTGTCGTTGATCCACAGCTCCACGAGGATCTGCTGATTGGATAAATCGTTTGTGCGATACATTTCAGAAGCCAAAGCCTGGTTGCAAGCATCCTTGAGAGTGTTCATTGCTTGCACTTCATCTCCCGGTGCAAACTGCCACAAGGCATCAACGAGGGCAAATTGAACATCGCAGATGCATGGTCACGGAACGTCGGAATTGATAGACTCGGAAAGCACTCTGCGGACGTAGCGACGAAAAATGGCCAATCGTCAATCTCGACTACTTCAAAGTCAGCAGCAAGTGGCTTTGAGACGCCTTTGCGCCGAGGGCCGCCTCGTCGATGTGCGACGTAGAAACATCTCCCTCCGCGGCGCGCTCAGCTTGCGCAAGGCTCTCCGCCGGTACATCTATCTTTCCGCTGTCGACACGCTAAGCATGCTTGCTTGCTTACATTCACAATCGAAGCTTGACTCATGGAATTGATACATGTATCATGAGTAACGATTGGACGCGAGGTCAAGCAGGAAGGCTGTAGATGATTGACAATGTGGTTAGGGTTCAGATCTGGTGACCTCCAAGGCTCACCTGAATTCAACGCAGGGCTTTTGACAAAGTCGTATGGAGGTCTAGAGAATCAAGTCATCTATCTTGGAGCCCCCGCTGGCGACATAAGCGTGTTTGTCAATCCGTCTGGAAAGACTGCATTGCTTGGTGAGTAGCAGGTATGATAGTTTCGGCGATGTGTTTTCGCGAGACTCTGTCCGGCCTGGTCACCTCCTCCCACTGCCTTTGACTGAACACTGAACTGTCGTGGGGCTGCGTTGAAGGTAAGCTTTACCTGCTTAGCGCCAAGGGAATTTCGCAACATGTACTCATGGCCATTTCCAAATGAAATTATAAGGCTGGATCATCCGGTCAAGTGCAGCGTCGCTGTGGATGGGGTTTGTAACCATTGGTACACGAGCACGGCAACTTTTCTGTCAAGACCAGTAGCAATGGGTCATCCGGGCTGGGACATGGAGGAATGCCAGATGCCATCGCCTTTGCCAGAAACAACCCGGAATTATGTCACAAAATTCGGCAAGCGTGTTGCTGACAGTGATTATTAGGGTGCGCATAGCCAGCTTGTTGGAATCATTCGGGGAGTCGAAGACCGATCCGTCGCTGGCGAACTTTGAAGTCTTCGCCGCATATGCAGAATTCCAAAACAGCGTAACCGTCGCATACATACGCGATTGTATGTTGACTTGGCATAATACTCGGGCAGTGGCCAAGGTCCGCTGGCACTTCTATAGCGGCGGCCATGGTCGCCAGCATGTGATTGAGATGGGAGACAATGAAGCATCCAGCGGCGAGGTGCTAGAATTGACAGAGAAGCCTTGCCAGTCCTCAGAGCTTTACTTGTGGGACAAGCAAGTCGAAGATCGCTGTTCTGTCTGTGGCGGGAGTTCATTGATACCTGAGGCTATAGTGCCTGCTGGAAGCCGATTGGTGCGAGCCGCGAAACGGCGGTACCACAGAGGTGGGCGCTGCGATGGCGTTCATTGCCTATTGAATGACCACGACAATGATGGGTGTCCTTTGCTGCGAGCCAGCTGAGCCTGGGTGCTTGCTGTTATGGGCACTTCGCAATGGCATGAAATCACAGAATTAGCGGATGTTGCCATTTTACAAGAGGCTTTGGAAAGAGGCAAACCAACACCAACCATTCAGATCATGGAAGATCGTCCGAAAAATCTTGGTGAGGTCCTAGCTGGCCAGACAGTGAAGTTGGGACGGTCTGAACCATCCTGCTATTGTCTCTGGATCATGATGTTCGCTTGCTAGCTTCATGCAACGTGCCCGTATTATTGCATTCAAGACCGCACGCATACAGGAATGCCGCTGATCCAATTGTGCCGTTGCCACAGCCTGAAAAGTCTTGAGACAGCATAATGACAATGATACGTGGCATAAAGCAAGCAAGCGGTAATTCATGATCCATAGGCGGTATCTACCCGGTTCAGACTGTCTCAGCGTGATAGTCTGACCAGCTAGGATCTCGTCCAGGGTCTTTTGCAAATACTTGACGAACCGCATCGTTGGCGTTGAGTTGCCCTTTGAAAGCGCTTCATGGATGACGGTGACATGCGCTGGCTCGGCGACTTCTTGCCATGGTGCCGTTCCCATGACAGCGAGCACATATGCTGAGCTGGCTTGCAGCAAGGGACGCCCATCATTGTCGTACTCCTCCACCAAGCAATGTCCACCATTACAGCGCCCACCTCTGTGGTACCGCCGTATCGCCACCCGGACCAACTCGCAGCCAGCAGGCACTAGAACCTCAGGAATCAAGGAACTGCCGCCACAGACAAAACAGCGTCCTCTGATTTGCCTGTCCCAGAGGTACATCTCGGCGGATTGATAGTGCCTCTCCGTCAGGTTCAGCACCTCGCCGCTGGTTGCTTCGTTGTCCTCCAGGTCCAGCACATGCTGGCGACAATGGCCGCCGGTGTGCAGGCCCCAGCGAACCTTTGCCAACGCCCAGGTGTCATTCCAGGTTGACATGCACTTCCGGATGAAGGAGCAGGGAACGCTGTCTTGAAGTCCGTTTTGCGCGGCGAACGCTTCAAAGTCTGCGAGCGACGGGTCGGAATTCGAGTTCCCGAATCCCTTCAACAAGCTGGCGATGCGCACCCAACAATCACCGTCAGCAACCCGCTTGCCGAGTTTTGTGACATAATTTGGGTCGTTTCGGGCGACGGCAATGGCACGCTGGCATTGCGCCGTGTCCCAGCCAGATGACCAATCTACTTTGGTGTTGACCAAAAAGTGGCCATGTTGATCACAACCTCATCCACAGCGGCGCTGAACTTGACAAGATGTTCAGCTTGCGGGTTGAGGTCATGTCCGTGACTTGACGGAGCCATGCCGGTTGAGTAACGGTATTTCATTGCCTGTTCAAATTTCTTATCTACCTACTTAGAATGCTAATTGGACACTGCAGGAGTAGATGCTTTGGTCGACGTAGACTCTGTCCATCAGTCATGTCCACATAGATGACACACGTACTCCACTGCGGATAAGATGAGTCTCGGAGACAGTGGGGCGTTCAATGGTCGAACTTGTCAGCTGGCAAGCTCCCACACCTGACACACAGAATTGTGTACAACTTGTTTTCAACGAAGATCATCGTCGCTTCTGAATTCGACCTCAATTGGCAGCAGCAAGATGATAGAAGGTCATTGCATATTCTGCAACTACCGCTACCACAGAAGTCGCTTTCTAAGTCAATGCTCACTGTCATGCACGATACCCAGTGTGTTGGTATCGCTGACAATTTTTCGGAAATACGTTTGTTGCAAGCTCTGTGATTGAATCGAGGTGTCCCACACCCACAAAGCATGACATCGACTGGGAAACCAAAAGCCGGTGCCTTGGTTGCGGAGATATTGCTGCGATCGAAAGCTACTCAGAACGCACAGCTCGTACTGCCCATCGACTTGAATTGTGTTCATGGCTATGAGGATGGCCACGGTATGGCATCGGACGAGCAATGCTGGCGTGATGCACTGAGATCATTATCCAATCTGACAGCGTCATCCATCTGCTTGCTGGGGACAAGATTCAGAAATTTGCCACGTTCCGGACGTGCGGCGGCGCGCAATTCTTCTGAAATATGCCGCGAAATGGAAACTTGAAACGACAACACATCAGAAGAACTCCAACAGAGTTATTAGTCAAGATCAAGAGTACTAGTACTTCTTTTTGCTCTGGCCTCGAAGCTCAACGTCATTCGTGATTTGTAGTAATTACTACCAGCTTCTCAAGAGAGCACCAGCTAATATGACAAACCCGATAAGTATACGTACATGGATTACAACCTTGCTTTGCCGGAGAGTAGATGTCCAATGTGCTCCCGCTCAAATGGCACGTACTCGCCATCCTTGAGCCAGAATAGCTCGTCATCTCCCACCTTCTCGTGCTCGATACCCTCGGTCCGCAAGCCAACCTTTTGTTGCTTGTAATTGCCCGTCGCCGCCATTTTTGACACGACACGCAGAAATTGCGGTACAGCGTACTTGGGCAGACCCTTTTGACAATGTGCTGCAAGGGCCTTGTAGTTGAGTGGACGTTCGTGGTCGAGATCAATCGCCACACAACCAGCTCGTCCTTCATGCCCAGGAACCTGGACACCATACACATTTGCCTCTGCAATGCCTGGGAAGTTTCCAATAGCTTCAGCAACCTCCGTAGTTGACACATTCTCTCCCTTCCAGCGGAATGTATCCCCAAGCCTGTCAACCTCGTCGATCGTTAGTATTGATATCGCCATAGTAGGCTTCAGAGATAAACTTACAAAGTAGGTGAAGCCATCCTTGTCACGAGACATCAAGTCGCCCATGCGCATATACTTGTCTCCTTTGACGAGCACGTCGCGAATGACCTTAGAATCGGTGGCTTTGTCGTTGTTGTAGTAACCCCTGAAAGTCTTTTCTGCATTGCCTTCTTCAATCTGGTAGCACAACTCACCTGGCTCGCCTTCTCCACATTGTACGCACAATCCAGTTTTGGGGTCACGCAGTTCCTTTTCTGTATCAAGATTGACGCGAATGATGGTCGTACCCGCTCGCGCAATCGTACCAACAAGTTTACCCATCTTACCAACGGCGCCAGCGCCGAGGCTGTTGTTGTTGTAATTGAATGAGCCGCCGACGCCTTCCGTGGATGCGTAGAATTCAACAATGGTTGGGACATTGAATCGCTGTCTGTAACGTTCCCAGACATCAGGACGCATACCGTTGCCGAATGCCATGCGGACCTTGTGGTTGCGGTCATACGGTGTTGGCTTTGAAGCAGTCAAGAAGCGACAAGCTTCACCCACATACTGAACAATGGTTGCGCCAGACTCGGAGACTTCCTTCCAGTGTGATGAGGCTGAAAACTTGTGTCCCAAAACAAATGTACATGATTGCAGAACGCAGATACCAATGCCGAGTACGGATGCAGTTCCATGGTACAGTGGCATACAGGAATAGAACCGGTCATTCTCGTTGATGCCCACGAGTGCAGCAGAGGTATAGGCGCCTTGGGAGTATTTGAGCCAGGGGACAATGGCAGCCTTGGGCATGCCGGTCGAGCCGGATGTAAAGATGAGCGTGGCAATGTCTGCTGCCTTTTGTCCAGAGCGCAGTTCCTTGTTTGGCTTCGTGTCTGGCAAGGTGGCAATGTCGTGGTCCTTGATTTGTGATGCAAAGTTGATGTCTGGTACCTGGCCGTCATTGTAGCAAATCAGCTGAATGTCCTGCTTTTTCAAGGTTTCCGCTACATTCTCAACGTTGTCTGCCACTTCGGAGTCAAACACCATGAGCTTGGCATTGCAAAGGCCGATGCAGTGGAGTAGAGGCTGGCCAGTGAGGTTAAAGTTGATGAATGCGGGGGTTGCACCAATAGCCCACAAGCCAAAGTAGGCCCAGATGAAGGCTGGTTTATTGGTAAAGTTGAGGGCCACAATATCGCCTTTCTGAATACCCAGAGACATGAAGTAAGATGCCCATTTATGGGTCAATTCGAGTGCTTGAGTGTTGGTCCATTCATTCCCCTGGTAAATCATGAAGAGCGCCTTGGGCTTGGCCTGCTGGTTCTCCTCGAGGTAGTAGTACATGTTGAACCGGTCGCTGGCCTCACGAGCCGCGAGGCTATGGTCAGCCCTTATCTCGTGCTGGTCGCTGAACTTACTTCTTTCGCGTCCTGATGAGTGCCTTGATGGCATGCAAATCATACGAGATGAAATATTTGGCGTCGAGGTAGGCTGCAGCCAATGCACCGACGGCCGACTTGAGCAGAAGATTCTGGACCATGACTGCAGTTGTTACAAGGGTGGACTTGATGTCACCCTGGCCTTGCTATATAGATGGGCTGCGGCGGCCGAGAAAGGTGGGGTTGCGCATCTGGAAGTTTGGCGGTACCGGCGCTCGGCTCGACTTTGACACTCGAGCGAGACTCTGATTGCAACAGGCCGGACCTGCTCGGGCGCCGTACAAGGCTGGTGCAGCGAGCTGTGAGGCTGAACAAGGTATTACCTTGGAGGGCCAAATGACAACGATATCTACATTGGCTGTCTAGTGCACGGACTGCCGAATCAGAAGGTTTTTGGTATTTTCAGTAGTCCTCATGTCGTACGTTTCTAAGATACGTCAGTAGCAGAACTGATTATCCTCATCATCTTGAGCGTTGTCTCATGCGTTGTCTACGGCTATGCAGGGCACAACCTGAGTGGCCGTCAAAAGAAAGCGCTACAGGTCTTTTGAAGAATGAGAGGGTTGCGAAGGCTCAGAGGGTGGTGCATGATACGAGTCTTCAAATATGTTTCAGTAAGATTCTTTCAACATAATCGTCACAGCCAACCTGAGCATCTCATCCTTGTCAAGACCTGGAAAGCTTTCTCTTGGCGGTCGCAGCCAATTGATTCTTACGCAACCAGCTGGCAACGTATCAGTGCGTTTGTCAGCCAACTTCACGCAATGCTTCAGCTGACGGCTGGCAAGCCAGACTGGATGCTTGACGACCAGCTCCTGTGTCGTCTGTTGATTCAAGACTGCAGTGAGGATAGCCTGTTTATCGCTGCGGATTTTTTGAAAGTCGCACGCCCAAATCGCTCGACGAGATACCATGTCCAGCGCTACCTCCACAGTTGGACGACGCTACAATCAGGCTCAGAGTTGTTCATACACAGTCGCTTCCTTTCTACTGCTTGACGCTTCCCTGCGACTTTCGCGGAATACAAACCGCCGCTCACTTAAAATCCAACAAGCTTCAACTGCAGCTACAAATCAAGCATGAAGAAAGTCCTACTCATGGGCCGCTCAGGCTCAGGCAAATCGTCCATGCGCTCCATCGTCTTTTCAAATTACGTCGCTAAAGATACTCGCCGTCTAGGCGCGACGATCGATGTTGAACATTCCCACGTCCGCTTCCTCGGCAACCTCGTCCTCAATCTTTGGGATTGCGGAGGCCAAGAAGCATTCATGGAGAACTACCTGCAATCCCAAAGGGACCACATTTTCAAGCATGTAGAGGTCCTGATCTACGTATTTGATGTGGAAAGTCGTGAGTTTGAGCGGGACATGCATACCTACGAGTCTTGCTTGGATGCCATTCGCGCCAATTCACCAACAGCCAAAGTCTTTTGCTTGATACACAAGATGGATCTTGTTCAAGAAGAAATGCGCGATGATGTCTACCTGGAACGCTCTAGCTACCTCGAGCAACGGTCTAGTGGTCTCAAAATCACCTGCATCGCGACATCCATCTGGGATGAGACACTCTACAAAGCCTGGAGCTCTATTGTCTACACACTCATCCCGAACATCCCGACACTTGAGAAACACCTGCAAGTATTTGCAGAATGTGCAGACGCGGAAGAAGTCGTCTTATTCGAACGGACAACCTTCCTCGTCATTTCCCATGCTACAAGGGATAGTGCAGGTGCGATTGTTCAAGCAGGTGGTAGTCAATCAGCAAGCACAACCAGCGCCCACCCAGATCCTCAACGCTTCGAGAAGATTAGCAATATCGTCAAGCAATTCAAGCTCTCCTGCAGCAGAATGTCTTCACAATTCACGAGCTTCCAAATGCGCAGCGCTCAATTTAGTGCCTTCATTGCACAATATACAGGCGACACGTATATCCTCGTCGTTATGGCCGGTGATGCGGAAAGTGCAACAACGCTGATGAATATTGATATTGCGAGAAGGCAGTTCCAAAAGGTACTTGCTTGATCTTTAGTTACGACATATACCCGTCTCAAGCGATGAGCGTCTTGTAGAATAATCGTGATTTCGTCATTGCACTCGTCACTGCACTCTCCATTTGTTTCGTGTCGACTCCATTTGCTTGCGCTGCGCGTGCAATACGTGCCTCGAGGTTGAGGGAGAGTAAAGCAGACACGAAAAGCGCATCAAATGCAGCTTGCGATGTAAGTGGTTCACCTGGCTGGATGGGTGCCAAGAGTGGCGTTGGCGGTGCAGAAGGTCTGTGTTGCGGCAAGACACTTGCTTCGTCCGTCTCATCCACAGCCACAAGCTGTTCGCGCTCAAGTGCTTCTTCGATAGAGACTCTAATGCGTTGTCGCACTTCAGCGCGTAAACCAGGACCAACAACATCGACGCCCCACGACTCCAAAAGCCGACAACACGCCACAAGTGATGCTGAACACGCTGGACTTGGCAAGTTCGGCAAACCGGCTTCATCTGGCGCAACGAGTTCCTTGGCCAAGACGAGGGGTAGCGATTCTGGCAAGAATGTCACAAGTTTTTCCGCAATGGTTGCTTGCGCTGCTTGGCCGTCCAAGGGGACGGGGCTTGTTTTGCAAATATACGCCAAGACACGAGAAATTTGGATGAGTGCAGGCTTGTTGTGTTGAACCGTCAGACTGAGCTGCTGAAGTAACTGAAGCAAATTCACCAGAGCAGCTTCAACTCTGCTGCTATACGCATCTTTATAGCCACCTTGCTGGAAGGTCTTGTTGGATGAGAGACTTGTCAGATGTGCTGCAACAGCCCGGCTGACATCTCTGTAGCTCTTGTCAAACGCTGCAAAAGAGTCTGCGACAAGATCACCGCGGACGATGCGACGCGTGGTCGTCACAAAAGGTTGCAACTCGCGCTGTTGCCAGGGCACAGAAGCACTCAACAACGACATCTGCTGTGTATCCTGCGGTACAGAAGACACCAGTGCAGTGAGCGTCTCGCGTACTTGCGCAAATCCAACCAGAGATCGATCGAGAACTGTGGCGATAAAATGGTCCACGGCTGGCGAGAAGAGTTGGATATACAAGGCATCTTGGCTCGCTTCGTCGAGAAAGCCTCGTACTTGTCTTGCAGCCAGCAGGACGTTTGCCATTAAATCGTCCTGTGCTAGTAGACAATCTTGAATGATGCATTGGATTGCTGCGGTTTCTGCCTTGAGCCAGCTTTCAAAAGTAGCTTGGATCTCAGAATGGCTGAGATTGGCTTGTGGCAGACGAACACGTTGCTTTGCCGCATCAGATGAAAGACAAGACTTGATCAAAGGCCCATCAATTTCAGGCAACTTGGCCACAGTGTTTGCAAGGATCTGCTTGCTTGCATCTTCGAATGGATCCGCCAGACGCGCAAACTGTCGCAGTTGCTCAGTTGTAGCGATAAGCGCCTTTGCGAGACTGTCTAGCGTAGGACAGCCACGCCATTTTGCGGGCTGTAGCGTGAGCCAGTGCCTAAGACACTCTGCCAGCGTTGATGAGTGCAGTTGACAGTGAGCTGTTGCAAAGACGATCACGTTGTCGACATGATTGACGAATCTCGTCAAAAGACGTTTAGCAGAGATCAACGACTGCTTCAAGTGTAGCGGCATAGGCATTGTCTTGCTGCATGCTTCTGCCAAGACCCACACCTGACATGCCGTCAAGACATCACCTTGACTCGCAAGTGACAAGATCAAGCCACGTACATCTCTCAGAAACGAAAAGAGGACCTGCTGTCTTCGCTGCGCTTGTGGCACGGATAATCGCGTCCCATTGGCAATCACGCGCCGCAAGCCCTCTTCGTCACACCGTCTTGTTAATGTCGCCAACTCTGTGCGTAACGTCAACGTTTCATCGCGCAATCTGACAAGTGTATCGGCAGTTGTCAACAGGTCTCGATACGATTCGCCCACGAGGACTTGTAGATCTGTGCGGCGCTGGGCGGCTTGGTCGCGGAGCTGTATTTCGAGAGACCGGATATCGGCGATTGAGTTGGATTTGAAAACTTCATGGACAGATAGATGGAAGAATTTGGATGCGGGTTGTTGCGCAGGCGAGTGATGCGACTGTATCTCTGTCATGAGAGCTGCATGGGATGCTGGGGTCTGTCTTGGTTGATGAGTGTGTGTGTGTGTCGCCTGTTGCGTGAAATTTGAAATTTGTCGCGACAAAAGACAACCGAGACGAGGACTGACTCGCTCTGTTGTACTCCTCTTATCCTCTTAGCTCAAGGCAGGCTACTCGTAGATCATGCCGAAACATGCAAGCGCAGGCAAGAAGATCCGCGATGTGCAGCGTCTACTCGCCAAGGAAGATCTCCCGGCTGATGTTCGAATTGAGCAAGAGCGCAAGCTGGCCTCGCTACAACATGAGAAGCAATTGGCAGCGCGGCAGCAACAAGAAGACAAGATGCAGCAAAAGTACAAGATGGTCAAGTTCTTCGAGGAGCGGAAAGCAGTGCGACGCCTGAAACAAGCAAAGAAGAAGCTAAAGGCTGCTTTGAACAATACACAGCTGTCGCCTGATGAGCAAGAAGCCGAACGTACACGGTGGAGCGAAGAGGTTCGAAAGGTGACGGTGGACCTGAGCTATATTGAAAACTACCCAGCGACGGAGAAGTACATTTCGCTGTACAAGGAGGAAGCCTCTGGTTCCGACACAGGCGAGCGACGCGCCGAGTTGTGGAAGCTGGCCGAACGGGGCTTGCTCAGACGGTGGCAAGGCATGGGAGAATCGAGTGGAAAGACACCCAAGACCTCGAGCAAGAAGCAGGCGACAGACGCTGTGCTTGCCGAGGAGGAGGACAAAGAGGAGCAAGATGATTTCTTCGAGTAGAGCGACATACATGAATGCATCCACTAGTGTGGCACTAACCAGAAGACTTAGCAAGTAAACATGCTGCTCTGGTAGATGGGCCTGCTGATGAGATGCGGCTTCGTCAGCTTCCTCACAAGCTTCTCCTTCTTGGCCAACACGCGTGGCTCAAGTGTCGTCTTGTCCACCACACGCACGTCAATTCCGACTCGAGGCCGCCGCTGAATCGCCATGCGTCCGCGTCCCTTGAACCATTTCCGCTTGATGTACTGGCCTTTTGTCACCCAAGCTTGATCCACCACAAGCGACGCCTCATCCATGCCTTTGCTAATGGCTCCGCGGCGCGCATTCTCCAGTAAATTGGCGAGATGTGTTGCATGCCGTTTATTGCTGAATCGCATCTGCAGGACGCCATGCGAGACGGGCTTGTGCGCAATCAGGTTTGCCAACAAGCTCATCTTTTTGATGGAGGTGGGTACTTTCTTCGAGGTGATGGCGACTTGGTTCGGGAGGTTTCTGGCGCGAGATCTGATACTGGCCGCAGCAGAGGTCGTTGAGAAGGAGCGGAGGGAGAGATGCCTGCATGAGCGGCAGAGGGCGTCCATGGTTGCGTCGTGGTTTGATCACTCTCAGTGGTAGAAGACTGGGATATGTTTGACAAGTGTAGTGAAGCAGTGAGTCTCCTGGTCCCTGCTCGTCTTTCTACCGCTGGCTCTGTGCTAGTCTCTGCAGCCGTGGTGTTGTGACTGTCTCCCGCGCCCAACAAATTCTTCACCAGACACTCGCCCTCGACTCTGCTCCTCAGACGAAACCACCAGGGATTAGATCGCAGCAAGCAAGCAGACATGGCACCCGTACAGAAGAAGACCCAGGTCACACACAAGTTCACCATCGATGCCACTCAGCCAGCAAACGACAAAGTCTTTGACGTGTATGTTGATGACCAACAAAAACTGAAAAAAAGAACCAAAAGCTGACCATCTAGTGCTGCCTTTGAGAAGTTCTTGAACGACCGCGTCAAGGTTGACGGCCGTACCGGCAACCTCGGTGACATTGTCAAAATCTCCCGCGAGGGTGAGGGCAAGATCCAGGTGGTTGCCCACGGACCTTTCTCTGGTAGGTACCTCAAGTACCTCACCAAGAAGTTCCTCAAGAAGCACCAGCTCCGTGACTGGCTTCGTGTCGTGGCTACCTCTAAGGGTACCTACACCCTCAAGTTCTACAATGTCCAAATGGACGGCGAGGACGCTGAGGAGGATGACGAGTAATCTGCCTGACTTCTGTCTCGCTACAACTCACCACAAAAGGAGAATAAATGCTGAGCTGTGTCTCCAAGTCTGATACATACACATGTCTAGACTTGATGCAAGAATTCCCTACCATCTCTATGTGATGTGCAGTGTACGTGATCAATCCTTGAATGAAGAGACTTATGCGACAACCTCCTCAATGCATTCGATACCGAGTGCCTTGAGATCCTTGATGAGCGGCCCGTTGATCTTGCTGTTGATGGGAGCCAAGACACCACGCTCACTGATAACACCGTCCAGGACTTGCTG
Source organism: Protomyces pachydermus (assembly GCA_003717275.1). NCBI lineage: Eukaryota > Fungi > Ascomycota > Taphrinomycetes > Taphrinales > Protomycetaceae > Protomyces > Protomyces pachydermus. The sequence goes on along the minus strand of QXDU01000169.1, from coordinate 131,008 downwards.
AACAGCTACGCCACAGGGCACGCCCACCAGCTTGGCCATAGCAGAGTAGCCACCCACCGTACCATAATCACACAATGTCGACGTTCGTGTCTCCTGAGAGCCATCAGCGTTGATAATTTCAAACTTGTGTTGCAACAAGAGCAAGTCTCGCTCTGTTTCGCCAAATTGACACTTCTCCTCAAGTGTTTGACACAATGCATCTAGGGCATTGCCAGCTTGAGGGGCCGGTGCATCACTGAGCAGACCAATCCATCGGAGTCCTGCCAGGATGCGGTTCTTGTCCTCGGTCGACTTGAATTTCGTCTTGGAGGCAATCGTCCACTCGATATCCTTCTCCGAGGTCGATGACGCACCAATCACTTTGGCAAAGACATCCTTCCAGCTCATCTCTGCTGCACTGGCAGAGAGGTAGTCAAGTGGTGCGTCCTCAAGCATACCGATATCCACGAGCGCCTTGATGAACTCTGGGAATCCCTGGTACCGCAGTGTACCACGAATGATGGTCTCTGCCTCAGGAATATTGTAGCGCTCCTTGTATGGCGTCGAGTCACGGTTCGGGTAAGCAACAAGTGCAAAGCCAGGATAGATGAAGTAAGGCTTTGCCTCACCCATGAGTTCAGGGCCAGCAACCTCCACGATCTTGCCGTCCTTGTAATACTTGGCAGCATTTCGCAACGCTAGCAAGACACCACGCGATGACCAAGAGAATTTGTAGCCGAGTGGGTTGTTGCTTGCTTCAGGAGCCGGTAAGCCACCGCAGTAGGACAAGAAGGACTTGATCTTGCCGCCACGTGCATGCACCTCGTCAATGGTCTTGACGGCATACAAGTGGTCGACACCAGGATCCACACCAATTTCATTCATGATGGTGATGCCTGCCTCTTTAGCCTTCTCATCCAATGCTGCAATCGCATCAGAGACATAGGAGGTGGTGACGACGTGCTTCTTGTGCTTGATGGCGGCTTCAATGACTTTGACATGGTGTACATAAGGGATGAGGGAGATGACGAGATCGTGCTCCGAGACAGCTTTTGAGAGAGCCGCTTCGTCCGTCACATCCAAAGCAGCTGCTTTGGTATTGGCAACGCCCTGGATGAAGGCCTGTGCTTTCGCGAGTGTGCGACAAGCAACCGTGATTTGATTTTCTTTTCGCTGAACGAGGTGTGAGAGTGTTGGGTGGGCCACAAAGCCCTGGACATTAGCGAATGAGGGATGTGAGTTGACTGCAGGCTTACGCTTCCGAGGAGCAGGATAGAAGGCATCTTGAGGGATCAGTACTGGTTGTCTCTTCCCTGGGCCTGGATCTCGTCGTCGGCAGTAGCCACCGTGGCAGCAGACCGTGAGACGCATTTGTCCAGGGACGCGACTCGACGCGACGAGCAATAGAGAGACACTTGCCTGACCAGCTACTGCATTGCCATGTCTCTCTGGGTCGACAAGTACAGACCAAAGCTCCTCGATAAGCTGCACTACCACCAGCACTTATCTGCGTCCTTGCAATCTCTCGCAAGCTCACCCGACTTCCCCCATCTTCTGCTCTATGGTCCATCCGGTGCAGGCAAAAAGACCCGCGTCGTTGCAACCCTGAGAGCACTCTACGGCCCAGGTGTTGAAAAACTACGCATTGATCAACGTGTCTTTGTCACGCCGTCTAATAGAAAACTTGACATCACCATCGTCCAGTCCAACTACCACCTCGAACTGACACCGGCCGATTGTGGCAACTACGATCGCGTCGTGGTACAAGACTTGCTCAAGGAAATTGCACAAACAGCACAAGTCGACTCTCATGCTAAACAACGATTCAAGGTAGTCGTCATCAATGAAGCAGATCTTCTAACACGTGAAGCACAAGCTGCGTTGCGTCGTACCATGGAAAAATACAGCACGAATCTACGACTCATTATGGTTGCCAATAGTACGGCAAAGATCATTGGACCCATTCGATCGCGTTGCCTGTTGATGCGCGTTGCTGCACCCTCGGTACAGGAAATCACAAGATGTCTGCAGTTCGTGGCGAGTAAGGAGAAGCTCAAGCTTTCAGACGCCCTCGCAGAACGGCTCGCCTTGACGAGTGACCGCAACCTCAGAAGAGCATTGCTCATGCTTGAGACTGTCTATGCCACGGGCGAGCAGCCAAGCGATACAATCAATATTCCACTGCCAGACTGGGAAGCATACACGGCTGGTATTGCACGCAGTATATTGAAGGAACAGTCCCCGGCCATGATTATGACGGTGCGTGGCAATATGTATGAACTCCTGACGCATTGTCTACCGGCTTCACTCATCTTGAAGACGCTACTCTTTGAGATTCTGGAGAGGGTCGACGATGTCATCAAGCCGGAGATTGTCAAGGCTGCAGCCTTCTACGAGCATCGCTTGAGACTCGGCTCGAAGGCCATCTTTCACTTGGAAGGCTTTGTCGCAAAAGTTATGGTCTTGGTGTACGCTGATCTCAATGATATGGATCTCTCAGATGATTGAATCCGCGAGTGCATCTCATAGCGCTATAGCATTTTTGTGACTTTGCCTTTGTCTTCGGAGCACTCTCGCCCGGCCCTGAATCCTGATAAACACCGCAGCTGCACATTAGTCTGCCACTGTTTCACATAGTCGTCCTTTGAACAAGCTACTACTCCTTTCACTATCATGCAAATCAAGGCTGTTGAGCAACCAGTCAGCTCACTCGCCTCTTATGGCCAAATCGTACTCTTTGGAGACAGCATCACAGAAGGTGCATGGAATGTTGAATGGTTCTCTCACGGCGCAGCCTTAGCGCATGACTATAATCGCAAGCTGGATGTCATGAATCGTGGCTTTGGCGGGTATACCACGCGTCAAGCACTAGAGTTGCTCCCGCGCATGTTCCCAACAAGGACGGATGATCTTAAACTCGTCTTGCTCTTTTTTGGCGCAAATGATGCCGTCTTGCCTGGATTTGTGCAGCATGTGCCCTTGGAGGAGTACATCGCCAACATACGACAGATCGTCGAGAGTCCACAATTGGCCGGCAAGGTCATAGTCTTGACGCCGCCGCCTGTGGATGAATATACAACGGGAGAAGAACGAAAAGCAGAGACGACTAGGCAATATGCAGAAGCATTGCAAAGTTGGTGCACAGACAACAAGATACCCTGTGCCGATGTATGGAGAGCCTATATGGACCAGCTTGACTGGAACGCAGGTCAGCCATTACCTGGTAGCCTTGCCAGTCCACAGAATACCATGCTCACTTCCTTCTTCCGCGACGGTCTTCATCCCGTTTCTGCTGGATATCTCATCATCTATGATACAGTGAAAGCAGCCATTGAGCAAGACTTCCCAGAACTCTCGCCTGACAATGTAGAGCCACAAGTACCACATTGGCGCCCGGCCTTTAATCCACCTAAGGGAACGCATACTCGGTATGTGCTAGAGACTGGCTGGTGGAATCGTGAAGAAGCCGCAGCACTCTATGCTCTCTTGACACCAGAAGAACTTGTCAAGGCACGGTCATTCATGTTTCCACAAGACCAGGAAATGGCACTCGGCTCTATTCTGTTGCAGAAATACTACATCTCCAATGTCTTGTGCCGTCCTTGGCGGTCCATCAAGATTACCAGAGACGCAGCGAATCGCCCATCTTGCTCGAATCGCGCCATTCGACAACACGACTACAATGTCTCCCACCACGCCGAAAGTGTCGTCTTTGCAGGGTTGATGGAGGACGGCCCAGTAGGCATTGACTTGACCCAATGCTTTCAAAAGGGTCAATCGCTCAATGATTTCAAGGACGTCTTTACCAAGCGCGAATGGGCTGCTATACGAAACGATCCAGAACGGTTTCAGCAGCACTGGGCCATCAAGGAAGCGCTTGTCAAGGCAGCTGGCGTTGGAATCGTTGGCAACTTACTCAACATTGAAGCGCTTGGCGTCCACTACGTCGCTGAATATGACCCATCCTGCGATCATGCTGTCAGTGAGCTGAGAGTGGATGAGCCTTGGGGGCCTGGCGACGCTTGGAATGTCGAGCTGCATTACCTGCCTCGACAGCGTGTCGCGGCCATCGCATATCGTGGCAAAGCACCTGCACAAATAATACCATTTCAGGAGCTCAAAGTGACAGACATAATAACAGAAGCCGAGCGCAAGGACTTGTATTAGCTAGACCATTTAGACCTTCCAGGAGTTCTCTATCTGACTCATGCCTTAGTAAGAACGAGACCCGCTTGGCGACATAGGGGCAATGTAGTCAGCATCTGGACCTTCAGTAGCATCTTGCCCAGGATTCAGATCTTCATAGCCAGCCCACTTCACAAAGGCATAGATGGCACATGCAGCAAGACTGCCGAGAATTGGACCAACGAGATAGACCCACCATGAGTGCGGAAAGGTGCTCGTCACAATGGCTGGGCCAAGAAAGCGAGCCGGATTGACGCCACAGCCTGTATAGTTGACAGCTTCGAGATGGATACCAACGAGAGCAAGGCCAATTGCGAGCGGGGCCATGGGCGTTGCCTTGTGGTGTTCGCCAGCCATGAAGACTGAGGTGAGCGTTTTCTTTTGAGACTTATTTACTTACAGATGGTGAGCATGAGCTGACACGTACCAAGCGCTTCGATAAAGAGACCTTGTGTTGTAGACGTGACTGAATTGACGGTTTGAGTAAGTCCATTGGCAACGAGCAATGGACCTACGGTCAGAGAATCCACGACAAGCGCTGCAACGATGCCGCCTAGGCATTGAGCAACGGTGCTGATAAGAGCCCGACCAGGGGTAATGGCACCCATGACCGCAAGACCCAGACTAACGGCCGGATTGAATGCTGCACCACTGACCCTGAACCAGATGAAGATGTTTGACATGAGCGCAATGCCAAAGCCGAAAGACACCATGAGCAATTTGGCATGATTAATCTCAGTGGCAGATGTTTGCACAGCAGGATCCGGTGTCAATGCAATCTGCGCAATCATATAGGCCATAAACAGGAAGCCAAATGTACCAAGAAACTCTGCAAGGAAGGCGATACCTTCATGTCGGATGATCCTTCTTGCCGGACTCTCAAACATGCTGCGAATGCGACCATAATTGCGTTCAATGAACTTTTGGTCGTGGTAGTCCTTGGGTGGCCCTCTAGGCATATCGGAACGGTGCTTCGTACTGAGGAGTCGCTCGCTGTCGTGGTATGCCGGATGCAAAGCCGGTAAATGATGGTGGAAGCTGGATGGTGGGTTGGATGCCGGCCTATATACAGCGCGGGCGACCATTACAGGAGACGTAGAGCGCGATCTGTTTTCCATGCTGTTTACCATTTGCGCTTTTGTTTGACAAGCGTTGGATTGCAAAATGCGTTGAGCAAGGAAGCTGTAGTCGTCGCTTTTAAGCACTCTTAGTCATATACAACTGACTTGTTTCATGTCAGCAGATGCACCGTTAGCGTCATTGTTTGGTCATGCAAACCACCAATTGATACTACCGCTCATACCACGCAAACCTTTGAAACTGTGGAGCCAACCTTCAGGAATATAGAGCGCGTCTCCACTTTCAAGCGAACATTCTAGACCTTGAGTCTGTACATTTATTGGAAGGCTTTGTTGTGCTTCAACGTTGAAAATGTCTTTGATGATACTTGTGTTTCTATGCAGCGGATCCTGGTGCATCTTGAGGTATTCGCGCGCCTCTGGTGGAAAGAGAACAGCACGCTTTGAGCCAAACAGCTGGGCAAAAATGTTGCAATATGGATCACGGTGAAGTGGCGTATGTGTTGCATAGCCAAGCCATACATTGATGTTGTAGAGATCTCCACGGCCTGCCATGCACAACGCTGGTACACGCTTGCCGTTTGTTTCAGTAAATGACGGCAGAGTGCAGTCGACATACAGCTCGGGGATCGTGTCAAATAGAGCGTGTTGAGCCAAATAAACCTTGACGTCACCCAGCGGAATACCTTGCTCAACAGAACTCCGCGCATGCGACAAAAATGTCAGGAACTGAGCGAGTGGCATCTCTACTTGTTCAAAGGTTTCAGCTGCAGATATATAGGAAGCGGTTCCAGCACTGAGCTCGACAGGCACAAGGACATCGCCATAGCGATGAAGAGCGGCAAAGTCATGCTCGGGCCACTTATTTATTGCTGCAAGCTGCGAAAAATAGCCCTTGAGAATCACAGGTCGCGTCTTTTTGAAGTAGTTGTCTTTGAAGCTGTTCAACGAAATCGAGGCTGAGCAATTTGCTACTGAGCTGTAAGACCTTTGACTCAGAAGCTCATTTGGCGTCTTATAGACAGCTCTTCTAAGCATTAGAGTGCATGATACTTTGCAAGACGCGAAGGCGGTCGTGCTAGGCTTCGCAGTCGCCAGATATGTTTTCAGATGGGCAAGTGCTAATTAATGTCTCTGGCTTTCTGTGCAAGAATGACCAAATACGAAGACTTCTGATATCTATAACCAGATCAAGAGGGGAACTTGTTTGAATCAGGTCTATTGGATGTATTCTAGACATTGTGAATTCGCTAATGGTGATACTCCAGCGAGAAGATCAGGAAGCCGGACAGAAGCTTGATTGGCAAACAAGATACATCCAGTCAAGTATGCGAAACGGCCTGCTGTCATAAGGACAATTTCTCTGACTGTCTCAGTTCTTGGTCAATGAGCGCTAGCAGAGCACTGTCACAGTCAATGTGAACATCGATAGATCCAGCGTTACGCCGTGAAGTCAATAGATTCGACCATTGCACACGCATTTGCATCGACAAGGAGAGCTGGAAATGGCCCTGAGAGCGGCATGACTCTTGTATGCTCCTTAAGAAACTGCTTGTTGTGTGCTCCGTCGAGCTTCTCAGGCGAATGGCCACGTTCACTGGCAACAGCACTTTGTGCACGCTGTTTGCATCAAGTGAGATACCAGCTTCGTCGTGTGACCAAGCTCCACCCACTTCAAGACCACTTGGCTCGTCTCTCCAACCCAAAGTGACGGCGGACAATCGCATGTTCCGGGCGCGTTCGTTCACGACAGACAGCTGAATAGGTTGGACGAGGCTGAAGCCGCCGCGTCGGCTGGGAACCACTGAAAGTCTGCCGGTGGTGCCTGTAAATCTGACTGTCGGTAATGGGAAGGTTGCTGTCGGATCCAGGTATGTCCAGAGCCATAGTGCGAGAGCAGCTGCACCGAGGAGCAGTGTAGTTAGTAACAGTCTGACGGGAGGCCGGAGACGCTCGTAGTCGGAACGGCCCAGTAGATGAGACGAGTCAAGCATGGTCATCTCGCAATCAAAGTGAAAGGCACTCAAACTTGACTTTTCGCTTTCAAAGACCGGCTGCGTCTGCGAGACATGGGCAGCACGGGGTCCATCCATACGTAAGATGTAGCGACCATGCGCTGTTGGACTACTGAGAGAAGGCGTTGTCGTCTGAGCAGCGCGTTTCTCGCTGGGCCGCCGTTGGGGAGATTTGATGGTCACCAGCTTTGGTCGCTCTTCGCGCGACGAGGTAGTGGCCCTTGGGCGCTGAGACGGGCATCTCTGCAGCATATTGGTCGAGTAGATGACTGTCAGATCTAGCGATGTTGAGGACTGCCATCGAAGGAGAGAGCAGACAGCAAGCACAGCGCGCTGAGATGAGCACGATTCGTTACGAAGCCGGATGTCTCAGAGCCATGACCGGCGCAATGGAGCCACTCTCCAGCAAAGCTTATTTTTCACATCAGCAAGGGAGAGTAGAAGATAGCCTAAGGTCGAGCAGGCCAAGAACAGGCCAAGGTGATGCTGCGCGTCCGTTGCATTCGTCGCGTCCAAAATAGCTGACGTCGCTTCTTGCCTTACGACCACACAGAGCTGCCAAGACCGTCACGACTCACCTTTCTGCGAAACTTTGCAGTGTAACTATGGCAGCGCAAGGGACCAGTTCGATGCAGGCCGATGCGGCGATCGAGGCGATCACGCCCATAGCACTGGCGACACAAGTGATGCAACTTGCTGGTGTTGTGCGTGCGCATACAAAGCGCTTGGTTGAACATGGCGAAGACATCATGCGTATCGACGCGCGTGCTGTTGGACTCGACAGCAAGACTGGCGCACCCGCCATTGCGAGCTCAGGTGGCAATGGAGGTGTCGACGAGTCTGTCTTGGGCGAGCTTGTGCAAGAACTGCAGACCAAGTTGGACGAGCTAGAGGAACGGTCCATCAGAAGAACAGCGAACACACATTTAAGCGCTCCGGACGACGTGATTGATTGGATGCCCGGACCTGACCCTGAACAACAGGATCTACCAGCCTTCTTGCCAGAAACACTGGGAGCCTTTGAGAGCATTGAGGTGAAGGCATTGCTAGAATGCATGAAGTATTATGGCCTTGCACACTACGAGGAGGGTATGGAACTGCCGAATCAAGAAGAGTATGTCACTCTGTATAATGAGTGCTCGCGCTTTCTTGGTCTACGGAGTCGCAAGCGTGCTTGATTAGATAGTGCGTACTTCGCAGGGTCGCTCCGATCCGGCAGCTTATACAAGAAGCCATCCACTCATGGGAAAGACTTCGTCAGTAGTCTTGATCATTACAAGAAATAATTGTGCATGTGTGTTGGACTTTGCGTAGTTTGAGCTTTGAGTGGTACAACCACGACGCCAATCGCCAACCGCCAACCAACCATGCTGAATCTTGCCATCATTGGTACGTCTTGGATCACCAAGTCCTTTGTTGATGCAGCTCTATCTACTAAGGAATATCAGCTCGTTGCTGTCTACTCTCGATCGGTAGCAACTGCTTCTCAATTCTCAGAAGACTACAAGCTAGGTAAAGATGCTTGCTACACCTCCATTGACGAGATGTGCAAGGACGAAAATGTTCAGGTAGTCTACATTGCCTCTCCAAACTCTTTGCACTTCGAGCAAGTGAAGCAAGTCTTGGGCTACGGCAAGCATGCTATTGTCGAGAAGCCATGCTGCTCCAACACGTTGGAGTTTGTCCAACTCGAACGCATTGCTCAGCAGAGCTACAAGGAGACTGGCGCTATGTGCATCGAAGCTCTCCGTCATATCCAGGAAAAGAACTTTAGAGTCCTCAAAGACAGTCTTCCGAAGCTTGGCAAAATCTATATGAGTCTTTTACCATTTGCTAGCTTTTCGAGTCGCTACACCGATATCTTGGAGGGTAGACTAGCAGCGCCCGTCTTCTCTGCTGAATTCTCTGGCGGTTGTCTGCTCGATACTGGCGTATACCCCATTTCTTTTGCAATTAGACTCTGGGGAAAACCAAAGAGTCAACAGTATTTTCCTTACATGATCCCACAGACTGGCACGGATGGCGGTGGTACCATCTTATTGGTTTATGATTGGGGCGTTGCCAATATTGTCACAAGCAAGATTTTCACTTCCAAAGCACCCGTCGAGATCTACGGCGAGAAGGGAACGCTGCGTGCCAATGCAATCACGGATCTTGATTCTATCGAATTCGTCGGCAACGCCAAGGGCGCACAAGCAGAGCAACTCGCTGGTCCAAAGGAGTCGTTCAACCTAGCCGAAGAAGCTACAGAGTTCGCACGCATCATCAGGGACAATGACATCCAAGCAGCTGCTGATCTCTGGCAGGTCAGTAGCGATGTCATGGATGTCATGACGGACTTGAGGAAGCAAAATGGTATTGTTTTTGCCGCTGAGAAGTAACATGAGTCTTATATCAAATCCACTCAGGCACATACCAAAGCATTTTCATAAGGGTAAATTTTGAAAGCTATAAACGCTCGCTAGAGTGAAAAGCATGAGAAAATCATCAATAAATTGTGTCGCCTTTCGAAGGCCTTGCTACATATCGTGTGGAGCCTGACGTAGCACTCGGTGGGTTGATTAAGGATCGTTGCGAGTCCGGTGATCTGAGGCGGAAACTCCTGCCGTTGGAGACTCCCCAGGTAGGTGTGCTCGCCTCGCCATCTTTGCCAGAAGCATAGACACCAAAGCGTCCATCGACAAGTTCTGCAACAGCAATTTGAGAATCTTCACCACGCATGACATCGTCTGCATCGGTCTTGGTTGACTTTTGACCATCCTCACTGAGGAGCTGGTAGAGCAAGAAGTCTGTACGTACCAGTCGTCGCTGAGCGAGTTCAGTCATGGTAACAGTCTCTTGGGTCGCTGGGTTCTCATTGCCGTTTACTGTTCCGGTCGTCATAATGTTGATGATCTGCTTTCCTGTCCTAGTTGACCAAACGAATAGGAGAATGACAAAAATTGAGTAGGCAAAGATGAGCGCAAAGAAGATGGTCACTGGCGCTAAAGGAATGCATGAGTAGGCCCTGGCTTCCGGAGTCGCCTCTATGCCAAATGAAGGCTGTTCCGACCAAGCGCCAGCTGCATAACTCAGGGAGTAGCGAGAAATCTCGTATGCGTTGGTCCAGTCAAAGGCCTCTGAGGAGACTTGTGCAGCACCTTTCGAGGCCGATAGCGAATCTTCAAATGCAGATTGAATACTTGCCGCTGAAATGATAGTACTCGAGTTGAGGTCCATCAGCCGTCTAGAATTGATTGTCAGAACACGAGGCTCTGAACCGTACTGTGCAGACGTGTAATTAACATAGTAGATGCCAACCGTACATTGCTGAACGTTGAGCAGCGACCGAGCTTGAGGACTTCCACCGACAAATTCAGATCCATTACCGGCAATTAGGAGCTGCGAGATGTACCTGACCATCGGGTTGCTCATGGGAGAGTCGCCCCCGGTGCCCATAGTCAAAATACCAGCCGCATTACCGGCGGGGAAGTTGTAAGAAAAGTCAGTCGCCTCAGATCCATTGAACTTACCGGTGCAGTTGAAGGTGGAGGATCCGTGTGGTACTTGTTGGCCTAGGCAGGCGTTTGTGACACTCTTACAATATGTCGAGACACCGATGGTAGAAGCGTTATAGACACGACGTTCAACAACTGACGACTTGGGCACAACGATTGCCATATTCGAATATCCAAGACTCGTGCCGACACTGGCTGTCGACACATTGCCATCAAATACAAGAGCCACTTCATCCGAGGTCGAAGCATTCGTCGACAGAGCAGCAGCCAAGGAAGGGAAGGACAAGGCTGTTCCGAGAGCACTTGGGACAATGGTGCAAGGCACGAAGAAACCTGTGTTGACTACGCCATCGTTGGTGACGCGGCAAGTATTGTTGATTTGCCTGGACCAAAGCTGTTGAGTTGAAATAGGCGTATTCTGGCCGATCGCAAAAATAGCTTCTTTGCTGGCATAATGAATCCATAAATCAGCACCAGTCGCTAGTTTAGAGAGTAGGAGCGCAACCAACAAAATAACGAGGGCGTGCACAAAGGTGCGAGATGAATGTCCCTTCTTCTTGCTAAAGATGACATTGAAGGACTCCCATAGCGCCCACCATCGACCAGATGCGTACATATTGATAACGAGCGCCAAGGTTCGCGTTGTCAATGCATTGATGGTGAGCCAGCTTTCAGCGATGGAAAAGGCCGCCAGTGCCAAGACCCAAGTAATGGCAAGCTGCTGCACCGTATCGATGACCTTGGTCACTGTCAGGAACCGACCAAGCGGCTCACTGATGATGAGGGTCCGCTCGCCGAGTGTGACATTGCCGTAGAATGGACATGGGCCGTGACCCGATGTCCCGCAGGCTCCAACATCGGCAACTTTGGTCACAAGCAGATAGATGAGCAAGCCCAGTGTCGGCCCAAAGGTCAGTACAAACGCCCAGATGAAGGGCGTCAGTGTGCCCCATTGGAACTTGCGGACCCCAGGTTGTGTGTGTCTCGAGACGACAGTGTTGGTGCGCTGCGGAACTTGCAGAGTCAGCTTCTCTTGGGCCTTGTACTCATCGAGCGTCTCGTCCAGCGAAACATCGCTGTAGTGATTGTCGTGGGACAAGGTCATGCCAAACAGCTATAGAGCAGGCTGTTGCTCATACGATAAGAGTTGAAGGAAGGACGGGGACAGGGACGGGGAGGGGTGTGGTAATAATACTTTTCGGGGTGCTTCTGAACAGGCGACCGACATGGCATGGTCGCCTCCCGCCAAGTTTCTGCTGCCCTATGCAGCCATCATGCACTGATGTTGCGTGGCAGACTGAGATTTCAGGCACGCCTTAAGTTGCCAGCTCGGAAGTGGGCCCAAGAAACTGACGCGCAGGGAAAGGATTTGCAGCTGGACAATGACGTCGATCGGTTTGTGTAGCAGGCTTAGTATATATGGCGACTATACAAAGGGCCTTCTGTGAGCAGCTGCAGACTGTTCAGTAATAGCTGGCCCAGCTAGAGGCACTCAGCTATCGTAACTCGTGACATCAATAGGTGCCAAGAGTCCAGGGGTCAGGATAAGAATTCTGCTGCAGAGATGTGACAATAAAGAGTCAGCAACTTAGCACGCAATGAAGCATTGAGAGTCTGCATGAAGATACGCATTGGCCATGTCGTGGTGTTGTCTCGTCGTCAAGCGCAGACTGACACTGGCCACCACTTGCAGTTGCAAGCTACTATCATCGTCGACATCACTAAAAAGCCCCATCTGAATGGTTCTTTGAGTGCTTTGACCTTGGTAGCATGAGGTTTCAGGGGTTCCAGACAGCTTTTGAATCATGTTTCATTTCTGCTAGAATGTGACCCTATATCTGGCTAAATCTCCGCTGTCGACAGGGGTCATCATGCTCGTCTACTGTGTGCCCATCCGCAAAGCCAAGGTCAAGCGTTCGATGCGTGCATCTTCTGCCAGGACAGATGAACAAGCCGATCTTGGCGCCTGTCGTGGGCCATACCCTCTGCCTCGGTCGTATGAAAACACATCTCATCTGGATAAGCCTCCGAAGCTAGTGGTGAGCATCAATAATCGTTTTCAGGAACAGCGCGCCGAACCACGCAAGCCTTCACCTGCTCAACAGCTCACTGCACTGCATGTCAGACCAAGAGAGACTGATGCTGTCAGTATGAAGGCTGCTGTAGAGCAGCTCCTATCAGAATCTGATTCGAGTGAATCAGGGGAAACGGACGAAACCCTCAAGCCTTTGAACTCGATAAACACTGTGGCGACGCCAGTCGACGTATCGCCATCGACTAGGTATCTAAGTCAGGCAGCTCTTTCTCTCGATCAACTCAATATTTCGGGTCCGGGGAAGGTCAACAAAGTTGCTGAAGACTTGCAGCAGTTGTCGGCAAAGATATCACGCCACACGAGCAGTGAAGAGACAGCAAGCTTGCCTGGCCTGACACAATCAAGTCGTCCCAGTCAGTCTCTCTACGAGCCCGGAAAAGGTTCCATTCTGCGTCCATCCTTCTTTCATTTTGACGCAAGCGAAGCAGACACACAGGGTCACATTACACCGCCCTTTACACGACGCAAGAGAATCCGCCCATCTGCCGACTCTCAATCCAGCGACTCACCAATCTTCTCTGGGCTCTTGTCACAACTTTCACAGAAGCAGATTGAGCTGGAGCATGCTCAACACATCAACGGCATGCTTGTCAAGAACTTGCGAAATATGCAACAGCGTGTCACAAGGCTTGAAAACTTGTCATCGGATACTTACTAATGCGAATTCGGTCTATTCGAGCGCTGTAGGGCGTCTATAGTACTGGAAGCAATGCAGGAAGAGCCAAAAACCACAATGGCAGCGCCAGGCTCATTCCTGCGCTGACAGACGAGGTTGCACTTGCACTTGCGCTGGCCCGTGTCGTGGCAGCAACACTACTTCTTACCGTTCCAAAGACCATAGAACTTGTCCTGGATGCTCCTGAACTAAGTGCACTTGCAGCGCTACTCCTTGCGGTCGGCGAGGTTGCGGTCGCTGTTGTCGCAGTGACGGCTTGATTTCCCACGGCAGTGGCAGCTTGATTCGCAGCACCTTGCTGAACACGAGCATTACCGATTGCCTGTTGAATTTCTGCAGCGTTATTGATGCCAAAGGCGGCAGAGCAGAGCGTACTGCTCACATAATTCGCTGCTCTATCTTGATCTTGTTGCGAGCACACTGGGACGATGCAGCGTGCGACGGCTGTGATGTAATTTTGATCTTGACATAAACATCTTGCATTGCCGTTGCAGGAAGAGAGGATCATGGAGTTGACGATGCATGTTTGTGCGCAGTTTGGGAGGATCACGGCTTGCGATGCAACCGATGCGACAAGAAGTAGCGCGGTAATGGATGAAAGCATCAGTTGGTTGTGTGTGTATTGGATGAAGAGGGTTCTGTAAGGTTATGCCATCATATGGTCGTTGAGCTGAAACTGGCTGGCGTCGCTCGATAAGGATGTCAAGAAGATTTGTAGCCTGATTGAGATATTAAGGATCGGAGCCAGTCAGTGTCATCCGCGAGAGTCTGATGGTAGAAAGCGTATATAATAGCAGCTGGGGTGCCTTATGCATGATTCACATATGGACCTTCATGTAGATAGAGGTCAACTTGGGAACTTTGGTATCATTGACACTCAATATATTTGTGTCATCTGAATATCTTCTCACGGTCCAGTGCGTGCGGCAGTCTACAGATGAGCTCAAAGACCTCTCACCATCTATCGAGCATCCTAATCAGTATGTCTATCGCTACCTTCGCCATCATCGGTGGCTCGGGCTTCTACAAACTTGATGGCTTCTCCGTTGAATCCGAGCACAACCCAGAGACGCCCTGGGGCTATCCATCCTCACCCATCACCGTCGCACGCTCCGCTTCAGGCTTGAAAGTGGCTTTCCTGGCAAGACATGGTGTTGGTCATCGCTACACGCCCTCCGAGGTCCCTGCTCGTGCCAACATCGCAGCACTCAAGTCCTTGGGTGTCAAGGCCATTCTTGCCTTTTCAGCAGTCGGTAGTTTACAAGCGCACATCAAACCAGAAGATTTTGTCGTTGCTACACAAATCATTGATCGCACCAAGGGTATTCGGCCTTCAACCTTTTTTGCAGAAGGTGTCGTGGGTCATTGTGCGTTTGGTGATCCTTTCGATCTGGCACTCACGCAACTCGTTGCAGAATGCACAGATGCGCTGGAGGGTGAGGGCGTCAAGCTGCATACCCGCGAAACGGAAGGTCAAGACTTGACGATCGTTTGCATGGAAGGTCCACAGTTCTCAACGCGAGCTGAGTCAAACTTATACCGCAGCTGGGGTGGGAGTGTCATCAATATGTCTGTATTGCCTGAAGCGAAACTTGCGCGAGAGGCGGAGATTGCGTATAGCATGATTTGCATGGCAACCGACTATGATTGCTGGAAGACGGATGAGCCGCCTGTGACGGTGGAAGCAGTCATGAAGCATGTGAACAACAACACTGCCAACGCAGGTCGTCTGGCAAAGAAGGTGGTGGAACATGCCGAGCAGGGCTTGCTGGATGGCAGTGTCGGCAAGGGTCTTGAGGGGAGCATGAAGTGGGCCGTCATGACTGCTCCTGAAAAGCGCGATCCGGCAGTCATGAAGAAGCTCGAGTACATTCTGCCAGGCTATTACAACTAAATCTCCTTTTTAGACATCAAATTAGACCTAACTAGCGTTTTACGTGACATTAATTGTTGACCTCAGACTGCTTTTTGGTAGGCAAGACCTCAGTCTCCTCAACCACAGCCTTATCACGCACACTCTCGTGGACGTGGTCGACATTCTTGTTGACCTGCTTCTGGTAGACATCCTTCTCAATGACTGGCTGCACACGCTCGTGCAAGTGGTGGTGCTCCTTCTCATTGACAATGTCCTTCTTTTGCACTTGTTCATGCTTGACATCCACATCCTTTGTTGACTTGAGCTTTGCATCTTCGGCGGCAAGCTTTGCCTTGGTCGCTGCATCATCCTCCAAGTCCACCTTGCGCTCAGCATGTGTCTCCTCGCCGGCTTGACGGGCTGTGCCCTGGTTCTGCTCAACGGCAATAGGCTGAATCTTCTTCTTGTAGTGGTCGACGTCGTGTTCACGGTCAATGATGGTTTGGTTCTCATCCACAATGGTCTTGTGCACACGCTCGTGCACAACAGGTGCCTCCTCAACAACTTCCTTGTCGACTGTTACATCACCCGTCACAGCACCAGCACGGGCTGCGCCTGTGGTCTTTGTAGAAGAGGCAGAAGCCGATGAGGTCGTGGCGTTGTTGGCCTTGGCAGACACCTCGTTGGTCTTCCTCTCTGCAGCATCAGCCGTCTCCTTGGCAGACTGCTTGACACTGTCAGCGGCGTTGGATGCCTTTTCCTTTGCAGACTGAGCTGCGTCTTTGACTTCCTCCTTTGCTTCTGCTGCTGCATCTGAGGCACTGTACTTGTATGATTCTGTGTCATCACGGGTCTCCTTGCCTGCGTTGGTGAGGAATGTCTCGACGGTGCTCTTGATTGCTTCCATAGTGATGCGAGTATAGATGGGCAGATGGGGAGTGTGGCTGATGTCCCTCTTTATAGTGCGGGCTCTTGGTCTCTTTCCCCATGACGTCGCGCCCTTTCTTCTGTCGTCGTCATTCAACGGTGCAGGCATGTGACAGCTGGGCTACAACCAGCTACAGCTACTGCTACCAGCTACGTAGAAATCCATGACAGCTCAGCGATATAGAGTCAAGTCGCTCTACAAGCAGCTCCTCTACATCGGTCGAGACTGGCCTCAGGGCTACACCGCCTACTTCCGGCCAAAGCTGCACGCAGCCTTCAAAAACAACACACAGCTACAAGAGCCAGAACAAGTGGATGAAGCCATCAAGCGCGCTGAGTTTATGGTCAAAGAGCTTGAAGCATTTTGGTTCTTGAAGCGGTATCGTCACTTGAGACGCAGCTACGGTGGCCGAACAGGCTAGACGTCTCCTTTCATTGTGCTTACATGAACACACGCTTGTTCAAAACACAATATTTAGCGCTGATGCGTCTCCATACAAGCTTTTCATCCTATCAGGAGAGTCTCCTGCGAGCTGTTGGATACTCTAAACCATCTCAAACATGTCGTGTGTCACAAGCTACTTGACCGTTGGCTCTCTCCTCGAGCTCGAGGATACCCTTTGGGGGAGACTTTGTCAGCCCTGCGACAAGACATACATACAGTGCCCCGAAACACAGGGTCAGGTATACACCACAACATGTGAGGCAATGTCAACAAAATAGGCAGCATAACAAGCGGACCACCCGCACTTTTCCAACACAGATCGACAGAGACATTGAAGCATCATTTGCTGTTGTTGAAGGTATGGAGACGTGTGGAGATCGTTCATTTTGGCAGGTTTGGCACGTCAGTCTCTATGACAAGCGCTCTGGTTTCCTCTCAAAACTCCACTATCGCCTAGCACGACCTGCCAAGCGGCCAAGGAGTGCCATGTCCACCCAAACACCCTCGCGGCAGCGAAAGCTCAGTTTGGGCCTACAACGTCGTCATACAGACCCAACAGGGTTCAAGCTACCAACACTACGGCAAGTCCTACAAAATGAGTCAGGCCATCCATTTACACTTGCTCAATTCCGGGGTTGTGTAGCGAAAGAGCATGCGCTTGAGGCGCTTGATTTTTACCTCGCTGTAGAGATGCTGGCACATATCCCGCGGGAACATCTCATGGCTCAATGTATGCACCTCATTGTACGCTTCATCCAAGAATATGCGCCCCAAGCCATCAACATTGATGCACGTTTACGGCAGCGTATCACTGCTGAGCCGAGTGTGTTGCATTTGGTAGAGGCGCAGGAGGAGATGTTCCGGTTGCTTGAGGAAAACACATTTCGTCGCTTCATCAAGATGCATTGCTTGCATCAAGAAGCATCGCTATGTGTGTGTCGATGTGCAGTCGATGCATGTTGATTGACAGATGCATTTGCTTATTGAGGCATTGCAAATGGACTCTGTTGCTCTTGGACACCACCAGGCGGGAACGCATTGCTGTGCGTGAAATCTGGAAAGTACTGGCGATAGCTGAATGCAGACGTTGCAATACCAAGCCTGGAGATTAGCAAAACCACACATATCATGTACAAGAATGCGTACGCAGCGCCAAATAGCACATCAAATGGATGATGCCGATTATCCATGATGCGGGTCGCGCCTACCAATGCAGCCGTCACGGCAGGGATCATGACGAGGATCCACTTCCACGTCTCTCCTCGATTATTCCACAGATGCAAGCGTGCTGCGAGGTAGAATGCCAAATATGCAAGTCCAGAGAACGCCATACTTGCGTGCCCCGAAGGAAATGATCGGAAGCCATCGTGTAAACGACTTGAATTCGTTGTTGTACAGATTGAACTTGTTACGAGACCCGCGTAGATGGCATCTGCTGCGCCAGAAGACGGCGCACACCGCGCTACAAGATCTGGACGGGGTCGACCGACCGTTACTTTGAGCATATTGGTGAATGCCATACTGAGAACAACAGAAAGGCCAAGACCGAGCCAGGCACTGTTGAGCTGTAGCGCGCGTGTTGACCAGTGTGCGGAGCGACCGCGTACTTTGGCTTCAATCAAGAGCGACCAGATCAAAATGACAACAGCTGGAAAGACGACACTGAGGAGGACAAGAGCGTAGTTTGGAATGGTCGAGGGACCCGTGTAGGGCCACTGGATGTAGATGTCAGCGAGGGAGAAGGGTTGTCTGTGCCCATCAATCTGGCCGATACGCTGGAAGACGACGGCACCTGCTGCAATGAGAATCCAATTGAGAGCAAAGCTGACCCACCCGAGGATCTTGTCTGTTGAGCTCGAATACATCCTTGGGTAGCAAGCTGAGCTAGAATCTGCCAGATAATGATGTATCTGGGGGAAGATTGAAACTGACGCGCTCTCTAAATTCGCCGAGTGCAAGATACACGACAAGGACAATATCTACATAATGCAGAGGCCGCCGTGGGTACAGTCTCCAGAGAGAGATCGGCACCCTCGTCGCTCATCACCTGCACGTCGTTCAGTGGACAAGTCACGCTCGAGATCTCCTGCTCATCGGGAACGAGCACCCTTGCCATCGCAAGATAGCCAAAAGCCACACTCTGCGTCGCGTTTTGGCGCCCGAGACAGGAAGCATCGGGAGGGAGAGGAGGCACGGTATCCAGAACGACGACGGTCCCGCAGTAGAGGGAGTCGAGGACGCAGCATAGGTCGTGATTGCCTCAAACAACCGGATGTGCTACCGGAAGAAGAAAGAGAGAAGCCCAACTACAGCCTGAGTGGTGCATTAGCAGCCGAATCGAACACAAAGCAAGGGACGGTGCTCAAGTATCATGAGCCAGCGGAAGCTGCGAAACCTGCAACGCCCTGGCGGTTGTATGTGTACAGGGGTAAAGAGCTGCGGGATACACTTCACCTCTCACAACAGTCTGCCTATCTACTTGGCCGCGATGCTGCAGTGGCCGATATCCCGCTTGATGATGGGTCGTGCAGCAAACAGCATGCCGTGCTGCAGTTCCGGCAAGTAGGCAAGAAGGACGCGTATGGAGCCATGCAGCGGTCTGTTCGGCCGTACTTGATTGATCTTGGGAGTACAAATGGGACGTATGTGAATCGCGAGGAGATACCGAGTGAGCGTTACTACGAGGTGCTGTCTGGGGACTCGCTGGCATTTGGGGATTTGGACTGCGATTTTGTGCTGCTGGCGGAGACGTAGAAGCACGTGAGGGAGAGAAGCAGCAGAGAAAGAAGAAGCAGCAGAAGAGCAGCAACTTCCTCAACTCACCACAAAGAGAAGCATGGCCCGCGAACAGACCTTCATTGCCATCAAGCCAGACGGTGTCCAGCGTGGTATGTCCCTCCGTCCCAGCCTATTGAGCACCCACTCATAAAGCAGGACTCGTCGGTGAAATCATCTCCCGCTTCGAGAAGAAGGGCTACAAGCTCGCTGCCCTCAAGCTCTCCACACCAGGCAAGGAGCACCTCGAGAAGCACTATGAGGATCTCTCCTCCAAGCCATTCTTCGCCGGTCTAGTGGAGTACATGAACTCGGGACCCATCTGCGCCATGGTCTGGGAAGGGACTGATGCCGTCAAGACTGGTCGTGTCATTTTGGGTGCTACCAACCCTCTTGCTTCCGCTCCTGGTACTATCCGTGGTATGTTTTCTCCTTCCGAGCTGCTACTGCAACCCAATTTGTTGCTAGCTATGGATTTATTGAGTTGAAAAGACTAATCATCTAGGTGACTATGCCATTGCTGTTGGCCGCAACGTCTGTCACGGTTCCGACTCTGTTGAGAACGCCAAGAAGGAGATTGCCCTTTGGTTCAAGCCTGAGGAGGTGCACAACTGGAACCAGCACTCTGACTCGTGGATCTACGAAAACTGAAGCACAGAGATTGTGTCTCAATTGCAGATGAAGGGAAGCCCTAGTCTTTAGATTGTCTGTAGCTGATCCTGCAAGACTACGCCTAATCATCCCTTCTGCGTGACTGTGCTGATTATAAAAATGTTTTGACTCGCCACCACAAAGACAAAAGAGACGACAAAGTACACCAGGAACAAGAGTAGACATGGGCTGGTTCTGGGCGGATGAAGCAGCAGCGAAACTATCAGAGTCGCATAAGCATGTACTAGCAGGATTCAAAGGCACCGGCGCAACTTGTCCCATTGATCACAGCCAATTCACACGACACAGACGCCAATCTGATACACAAGTGGCTCCCTCTGCACAGCCTGCAGCGACAGGCAAGTGTCCCGCGGATCATGACGATATGGATTCCATCAATCCGCTCAATATGATGCCACGTCTCTCACAACAGCAAATCTCAGCGCAACAAGGTGTTCCCTTGCCTACAGAACGAGAAGTCTCCTCCATCCCAAGGGCACCAGCAGCAGAAGGTGCCTCGAAGTGGGAGTATCCCTCTGCTCAACAACTCTACAATGCTATGGTGAGGAAAGGCTTTGAGCAGTCTGGCGAACATGTCGAATCCATGCTCTCTGTACACAACTTTTTGAATGAAGGCGCATGGAACGAGATTCTGACATGGGAGAAGGCACGCGATGCACAGGCAGAGCCATTCCTCAGACGATTCACAGGCAGACCGGCAACACCGTCGCCCAAGGCGTGGATGGTGGTCAACTTGATGGGAGGTGCGCCACCTTTTGATCGACATGATTGGTATATTGCGCGGCAAGATGGTTCAGAAGCGCGGTATGTTATTGACTACTATGAAGGCCCTGATGAGGAAGGGATGGCGAGTGTCTATTTCTTGGATATCAGACCTGCGCTCGACTCTCCCGGTGCTGCCTTTCAACGCATCTCGCGATGGACGAGTGAGACGTGGACGAAAGCCAAGGGCGAGCATGGCAGGACAGAGTAGTCTCAACTTGATTCTTATTGAATCCAATGCTATACGAACACCTCTTCCTGTCTCTTGCTTGACAAGTCGTAATCCTCTGTATCGTAATTCTCCACCATGATGCGATTCAAGAAGGTCGGTGGATGGCCACCCAGGTTTGTGACGTACAAATCAACGAGCTCTGGTGCGACATAGTCGTAGTAGGGATTCACCACCTCGACCGTATCCACCAACTTGCCAAATTTGTATGGCAAGACAGCCTCTGGCGAGACAATCTCAATCATACCTTCTAGGTCGTAAGGGTAGTGTGGCGTCAACTTGTACAGACCAGTCACCACAACAACCGGTGTTGCATGCGCTTTCGCTGCGCGCGCAACGAGGTTCGCACCGGCTGCTGCCAGAAGACCGCCATTTTGCAGCACGGCATGGGTTCCCAAAAAGACTTTACTCACACCAGACATGATACCAAAAACAGCCGTATCCGGAACAAGAATGACTCTGAGCCCGGCTTTTCCTAGTTCTGCTGCCATCTTGTGTGCGTGACTGACGTCGTTGGGATAGGATTCAGTGACGATCACTGTAAAGGTTCTCTTCTCTGCCGCTGCTTTGAGAAAGGCCAACACGGTTCTTGATGCACCGTGTGTGAGAATCACCTCAGATGCATGGATATAGTCCAGCGCCTTTTCTGAGATATCCTTGTAGATCTTTTTGAGGTCATCCATGATGATTTGAATACCTGCAATCAAGGCAGGTTTCAGATCAACCTGGCCTGGCATGCTTGCCTTGTCTTTTGCAGCTTTACTACCTCCTCGCGCTCGCATGGCAGTAGGGTGGTGTGCTGGTCTCCCCAACAAGTTCAAAATAGAGCTCTGTACAGGTTGATCCAGAACAGAAGTTGCTCGCGATCCACTTTCCAAGGAAGTCATGGAATCCGCCAACGCTTCAGATTCTGCCTCTTGCCTTCTCTCAGAAACGGCAGCAGCATGTTCCTCTCGAATCATTTTGAGTACCTGCCGTACAATATTCCCAGATGCACATTCTCGCGGCTGTGCAGTGACGAGACGAGAGCCGACATCGCGAACATGATCAATGAGCTGATCAATGTGTTGCCAGCGAAAGGTAGAAACGACTTGGCGTAGGAGGAGTGCTGTTTCACTCGCAACGGCATAAGAACCGACGAGTTGTCGACGACGCAGACGCGCGACGACTGTCTCTACATTCATGAGCCCTTCTATCTGCTTAGCAGCTTAGCTCCCTACGAGTCTAGAGTGTCGTTAGAGAGCATCGTGCGACTGCCGTATTGATAAAAATTACCAGAAGCACGATCAAGCACTACTGCAGAATCAATACAGCGGCTGCATGACTGCAGAGACGCGCGTAGGGCTTTTGACTCGCGCTGATGGATCAGCCAGCTACAAGACCGCATCATGCAGTGTTCTAGCGTCCGTCAATGGTCCCATGGAAGTCCGTCAACGCGATGAACTCCTCGGCGCAGCGACCCTCGAATTGCATATTCAACCGGCCATGGGTCTTGCAAGCACGTCAGAACGAGATATGGAAGCGTTGTTGAAAGCGGCTGTGCGGTCATCCCTGCTACTGGGTCTCCATCCACGTTCGTTGGTGCAAGTGACAGTGCAAGTCATGGTTGCGGGTGATGTTCGTGAAGCGCTGCTGGCGGCGTGCATCAACGTCATTGCCCTTGCGTGTATTGATGCAGGACTGGCGATGCAGCATATTCCTGTCGGTGCGCATGTGGAGCTAGAAGCAGGTTCACGGCATACAGTGTGCTATACCTTTCCTGGGCAATCGCTCGTCTTGCTGGAATCGGCAGGGCGGTTCAAGAAGGAGGAGGTCGAGGAGGTTGAGCGGCTGGCGTTGGCGGCTGTACAGGAGACGTATACGGTGCTTGAAGCGCAGATCAGGGATAAGGTCGAGCGAGACGACAGATGGCAGCAATGAAGATAACATCGAAGTGGTCATGCTCGAAATGCAACATGTACAGTAGTCAACAATGGCGCTATATGCTGGTCGTCAATCGCATCAAGCGGGTCTAATGCAATTCATCGAGCTTATCGCCGAGCTTGACGATAGAATGCCGTAAGACTCGCGGGTCGAGCTTGATGGTGAGCGATACATCTTTTTGTACGCGTGCTGTCTAGTTAGTCTTTTATACGGCATACACATGACGGGAACGTACGATTGGTGTCGAATTTCATAATCATGTAGTTGCCGTCATCGTAGGTCGCTTGATACTTCTTGACGGGCTTGGGCAACGGCCGTACCCCCCAGTTGGCAACACTCCTCACCACGCCGCCGTTCTGTACGACTTGCGAGCCGGCTGTTTTGGCGATTTCTCTGAGTGTCGCTTCGGGTAGCGATGAGCGTGTGATGCAGATGAGCTCGTAGAGGACCATGAGCTGCTGGAGAGGTGCGATGCGTGTGTGGTGTTGAGTCGGCGAGTTGATGAACTTGCCAAAATGCGACTTTGAGAGAAAACTTTGAGCAGCAAAGACACACAGCAGCAACCATGCATCGTAAGCGGATCTATACGCAGCAGGGCAGTCCAGTCACTAGATGGGCCTGCCTGCGCTTGTCACAGAGAACGGAAGGCTAATCAATTTAGTCATGTACGCTGCCGACGCCAACGGGCACAGAATATATACCCTCAAAAAAGTCACCTCGGATGGCAAGATTACAAAGTCGGCACACCCAGCCAGGTTCTCCCCAGATGACAAGTACTCGAGGCAACGTGTGACACTCAAGAAGCGATTTGGCTTGCTCTTGACGCAGCAGGGTAAGTATTTTCTCGGTCTACATCTCTTTGAAGCAAGTTGACTGACACGTATCAGCGGAAGGAGGTAAGGCTTGGTAGGTGCTGCATGTGCAAAGTACGATACCATGTACTTCGGGAGATGCAAGAATTTGGCAGACGACGACCATCTATGTGCAAAGCCTTTTGTGAGAGATTGTTTGAATACGACGAAGCGAAGCAGGGCTCTACCAAGCAAAGAGCTCCGCTGACTCCATCCTCTTGCGTACGTATGAGCCTTATCTATATACATATCTCTGCCTATTCCATGACACCCATCGCCTTTCTGTGCTTCAATCCTGTGCCGTCTTGTGCTCGACCAAAAAGTTGACAGCGCGACGCAACTTGAGACAAGACACACACACAGACATCCTTGCTCTGGACAAGAGCCGTGCCCTTGGACAATCTAGTGACCGGTGACCCAGCTAGATACGAACAAGGCGACGATGGAGACATTCATCGCACTGCCCATCACCCTCAAGGAGGTCGATAAACGGGTTGTTGCAACAAGCACAGACAACCAAGTGAATGGCTACCTGCAACTGATTGATGCTCTCTCCAATGGCATGAAGCAATCTGGCTTCCCAGCAGAAGTACCCGGTCCACCCGCACAATCCATCAACCCACATCGCTCAACGCAAATTGAAGTCGCCAAGAAGCAAGGGAATGAGTATTTTGGCAAGAAGCAGTATGCTGAAGCCCTTCAGATCTATTCAAGGGCCCTTGAAATGGCTGCAAGTAGACCACCCTGGGAACCTTCACAAATGGCGAATGACGAAATGGCCATCTTGCTCGCTAATAGATCTGCTGCATTCTTGGGTGCAGAGGCGTATCCTGAAGCGTATGCGGATGCTTGTTGCTGCGTAGACTTGCGAAAGCCTTGGCCAAAGGGATATTTCCGCAAAGCACGAGCGTTGGTGAAGCTTGGGAAAGTCATGGAGGCCCTTGAAACAGTGCAGGCGGGACTGGGCTATGAGCCGACGAATGAAGATTTGCTGAATACCAAGAAGGAGATTGAGGCGCTTCTGGACGGTGAGCGGCGCTGAGGAGGACATCTATCTAGTATACGAATACCTAGGAAAGTGCTGGATGCATGCCCTACTTGATTTGTGACTGACGCGACTGTCTTTCAATCGACGCGACGCGATGAAATTGATGGAGACTCGTCTTGCTCTAAGACCATACTAGTCTGAGGCCTCTGTCATCTATTGCTCCTGTCTTGTGTATTGCTGTAGTCAAGGACTCGATATCAAGCAAGCTCGTCGTAGCAATCTACATTGCCACCTTGGCGTTGCTCAAGGAACTTCAACAGAACTGCCGAGAGACTTCTACTCTTCACAATGTGCAAGCACATCCTCAACCCACAAGTCAAGATCCGTGCACCTTGCTGCAAGCTCTGGTTTGACTGCGCAGATTGCCATACGGAGCAAGCCGACCACCCACTACTGAAGCAGGATGAAATGACACTCATCTGCAAACCCTGCAAGAAGGCCTTTCGCCTCGACACAACGGACTTTGACGAAGCCAAAGAGTACTGTCCACACTGTGACAATCACTTCTACAAGCAAGCCATGACGCCGCAAGCTGCAATTGTAGCGGAGAAGGCGGACCTCCGGGAGGATAACCGATTGGCACAGTTGAGGGATATGCGGATGAAGCTCATGCTGGTATGACTTTTGGTTTTCTTTTCCATCTTACTGACACTATTAGAATGATGATGCGGATCTATTTGATGATGATCTCACAACAAGACTAGGCTAGCCAGGTTCTCTTTCGTATCCACATCAGCTGATGCCCCATCTGAATTGACTTCCCTCTGAATTTTTTCTTTTTCTGCTCACGACGACGAGCCATCATCAACCTTCTACTCCTTCGTACTCCTCTCGTCATGGCTACTCCCAACCCAAAAGCCTTTCCGCTCGCTGATGCCGCACTGAGCCAGCAGATTCTCGATCTCGTGCAGCAGGCCTCGCACTACAAGCAGCTCCGTAAAGGTGCCAACGAAGGTATGTCTATCATCATTCACCCTGCAGCGCACAATCACTAACCGGCCCTTCTCAGCAACCAAGACACTGAACCGTGGTATTTCCGAGTTTATCGTCATGGCCGCCGATACCGAACCGATCGAGATTTTGCTCCACCTGCCACTCTTGTGTGAGGACAAAAACGTCCCTTACGTCTTTGTCCCTAGCAAGTCTGCCTTGGGTCGTGCGTGTGGTGTCTCTCGCAGTGTCATTTCAGCAAGTGTCACGACGAACGAGGCGAGTGAGTTGCGTGGACAGATCACAAGCATCAAGAATGCGATTGAAAAGTTGCTCGTTTAAGGAGCATGCATGTGTATGCACTCTTGTTTTTGTTAGCTGGACTATGGCGATGACAGGCACGGTTGGTCTGAGGTATCGAACGATGACGATCCAGCAGTGACTCTATATAGTCCAACAATACAATCTTTTAAATCATCATGACTTCCAATCGCTAGGTAGATGAGGAGCTAAAACGACGACGCAATGACAGATGAGAGCATGAATGGAATCTTCTTCTCCATCACATCATCCACACTCTCCTGCAGATGCCGCTTCGGATCACGCTTGCCCACAAAGCGCGTCTTCAATTGCTCCGGTGTAGCTGTTGCTTCTTCCTTGACACTCTCAACGTACTTCTCCGCCAACTTGGGCATCGTCTGAATCAATGTTGGTTGCAGGTCTTCCTGCCCCTTATAATCGATAGCCAAGCCAGAACCCCAGCCCTGCTTGTGTAAACTCAGCAGCATCGTTTCATCTTGTTTGGTCTTTTTGTAATCAATAATGGAAGAGGTGTAGTGTCGATTGAGGCCATGAATCAGTGCATGAATGGTTGGTTTGTTCAAATGACCCACAGTGGATGTACTCTGACGCGGTTCTTGACCCATCATGAGACTACTCGGGTTGATGAGACGGAATGCATCAATCACGACTTTGCCACGCACTGATTGGATGGGATCAATGACCACTGCGACGGCGCGCGGTGTTAATTGCTCAAAGGACTGTTGTGTATTGATATCCACACTCGAGAGCCAGCACCCGAAGCCAGGATGTGAGTGATACCAGCCAACGACCATCTCTGGCCTGCCTGTTTGTTTGAGCATTTCCATCATTTTTTGTTGAAAGACAGGATCGACTGCTTCAACGGACACACCTGTACCGGATTGAGGCATCGCAAAGACATCCACCACGCTGATTATAGGTCAGCAATGTGAACGCTCAATAGAAGTGGGCGTACTGGACGGTATAGTCATCAACAAATTCACCCAACATAAGTCCCATGACTTCCATGGGTACTCCTGCGCGCCCGTGTTTGAGCATCTTGAGTAATGCAAGTGAAGAGATGTAAACAGTTTCTAAGGTTGCGCGAAAGGACGCGCCACGTTAGCCAAAAAGGATACTTCTTGAGAGGGTGTCGCTCGCTCACCTGCATTATCGACGAGAGGTTGGTCGGCACCGATGGCAGCCCTGTTGCCTCCCATGCCGGGCATGTTCAGGCCTAGGGATCGCGCGTCCATGGCGTCTTGTACGTGAAGCCAGAGAGGGAGAGTCAGCTCAGTGCTCGAGTCTGCTCGCCGCGTCATGTATGCTCACAGTCACAAATCAGACAGGACAGGCAGGACATGGCAGGGACAGGATTGTCGTAAAAGGCAAGGGAGGTCAACAGGAAGGTCACAGGATGAGATTGAGGGATATGGACCGATGAGGAATATCAAGGCGATGCAACATGGATGGGTCACGATGCGATGCTGCGTGGACGCGACTCGTGCTGCTGCTCTCTCGCTGTACTCCCCTGGCTGGATCTGCTTGAGCAGAGTAAGTCTCTAGAAGGCCAGGCGATCGACTACCTGGCCTCTCCTCGCCGGGCCCTTGCACTTGGTCTCTTACTCTCCTGCTCTTTGGTCATCGCGTAGAAAGAAAACAAATCGCATCCAGAGTCAACAGATAGAACTACTGCTGCTGCTGCTGCTGCTGCTGCTGCTGCTGCTGCTGCTGCTGCTGCTGCTGCTGCTGCTGCTGCTGCTGCTGCTGCTTCTCTATCAGTAAGTACTGCTGCAACTGCTACTACTGCTACTACTGCTACTACTCCCCGGCAGGGCATGAAGACCATCCCGACACTCAACTATGTCGCCGCCCAGCTCGCCGCCAACACACTAGGCCTTGACATCGCTTCAGTCGCCGGCCAGGAACACTCACCCGGTAGTCCCACACGCATGCGACGCGCCTCATCCACGCCCGTCCAAGCGCGTCGTCCTTCCATCCAGCAGCCAGGGTCCCCGCACGATGAGCAGCATGAATCAGCACTGGGCTCTGCACGTCGTCTCTCCAAAAGACTCTCGACGCGCTTCACCAGAGACCTCGAAAAGAGAACATCGCCCTCACCACCGCGCCGGATGGTAGACCGCAACAACAAGGAGAATGAATATCCATCGACTGTCTCGCCCTCAAACAACCTGCCTGTACCGCAGAAACCACAGCCTGCATCCATCAGACGCGTATATCCGACTGCTGGCCAGGATCGTCGTATGCTGACACCTTTTGGCATGTCACATCCAGGGGAACCGTCGATCGTGCAGACACACACCACCACCGTACACGCAGGTCGTCCAAGAGGACTCTCCCTTGCTACATCCCTGCTCTCTTGTGACTCGTGGAACGATGATGTGCCTGAGCCTGTGGAGACACTACCGCTTGCGAGTCCGGGGCAGCTAGATCATGTTCATGGCAAGATGCTGGCTGAATCGCATGAGGACCACCTCAATAAACGCAGCTCACGACGATCGCTACATGCGCAGAGTGATGATACGACATACGGGACTATGACTGCGCAAGATGTAGCGCATCACCTGCAATCACACCACTCATATACAGAAGATTGGACGCACTCGCCTTCTCCACCACTACTCGCATCACCCATTGAGCAACACCAACGCTCAAGTCCATTCGTTCCGAGTCCAGGGAGACAGCGGTCTGTTGGGTCTTTGTGGTATGGCAATGCTTCAAGTCCCGAAACATCACCAGTCCTGGCGAAACGCAAACCACCACCCTTGGCAGCGCGTCCACGTATGCCTGATTTCATGAATCCAGTCGTTGCTGATGCTGCTGCTGCCATACAACAGAGTCCAGCCATTGAACGCAAGCACGGCATGCGCATCGATACAGCAAAAGCCATCCTGCAAGAACATAATGACCAAATCTCACCACTCCCAGGGTCTCTGCGAAGTGGGTATGGAAGTATGCACAGCCAACCGCCTGCTTCTTCTTCCCTGAAATTACGGCTCCCGCCATCTACCAACAATTATGGGACGAGTATTGGTGATGCTTCTGTCAGGTCGAGACCAGGCACGACCATGACGACCGGTGGCAATTTAGTCCCCGGTCGTCGTCGCGTCTTGCGAACAGCCAGCGGTGGTAGCTACACTGTTCCAGTCCCAATCATGCCAGCTGAATCATGGGATGATGATTTTGGGGAAGGTGGTAGTGGTGGAGATGATCCTGTTGCAACAACCTTGGCAGTACCGGCAAGTATCCGACGCTCACAAGCGTCCTTGCGTTCACATGTTTGGCTTTTACGGCAATTTGCTGACTTGGTGGCTGATTTGAAGCAAGCGAGTTGTTGCGCACATGCTAGGACCCTAGCTAATGCTACATCTCTTTCTGTCCCTGCAGACATGAAGGACGCGCTTGATGAAGCAGAAGCAATCATTGCACTCGCAGACCAAGGTGAGACTGAGTTTGAAGCGGCAGATTCCCTGCGATCAGTCGAGTCTGCGGTCTTCTTGCAGCATGCACAGATCCTCACGCGGATTCTCGGGCCGACGGATACGACGCTGGTGGATGGACGCATTCGACTCGATGGTCAAGTTCTGGGCATCCTGAATGAGAAATGTCAAGCGCTGCTTGCTACTCTCTCCAGCTATACAACGCCCGATGACGAGCCTCGGGTTCTTCCGGCACAGGAATCTCAGGAAGCCGGTGGGCCGGAGCTTGAGGGAGAGGACGAGGATGCGTTGTGGCTCTAATGTGTGTTGTTTTATGGTTGCACCGCGAGCAGCCTCTCGTCTAGTCTGTATGGTTTTTTGGCGCTTGGCATGTGCTTTCCATCGTGTTTCCTCTAGTCTTGTACCTTGCATCCATAGCCCTCATTGTCATCATGCTCATGCTCATGCTCATGGCTTTGTCTTCTTCCCCTGGTTCACTGCGCCACGCCCAATGCGCTTCGACAACGATTTTAGCACGACCGCAGTAACAACTCTAGCGTCAATCCAGTCAGGCCGCAGAGGGCCCCTTCTTCCACCATGGCCGTCGACCGGCCGCAAGCCAGTGGTCCAAAATACAAGCTCACGCCAGGCAAGCAACTCGATATTCTACAGCGCAAGCAAGAACAAGGACATTCAGTCGTCTTGCTCGGTGTCCTTTACTACCTCCATCTCCTCTACTTCCTCTACGCCTGTATACGAGCATTCCTTTCGCGTGGATATGATCTTATCACGGGGTTCATTCTAACGAGCTCGTCCAAGGAGTTGGTTAAGAGCGACATCGCAAACCTGACCAAAATCCCATCACACCTGGCCGTCGTCATCTGCGGCGACTTGGAATCCCTCGTCAATGATGTTGCCGATTTGTCTGTTTGGTGTATCTGCTGCAATATCCCCATCTTGACCATTTATGAGCGATCAGGTCAATTGAAGGGCATGGATGCGCCCTTGCAAGTGGCCATCAAGCGGAAATTGAGACGCTTCTTTAGAGACTCCAAGAAGGTCTCCCTCTATACACCAGGATGGGGAACAGAACATACCAATGAGTACGACGGCGATGGCGGCTTGGCAGATCTCGAGGTGAACTTGATTAGTAGCGAGGATGGGCGTGAAGCGTTGCTCGACTTGACACGCAGTTTGTGTCTCCTCGCTGCAGGTACGGAAGAAGAGACAACAGCTCAGCAGCAACAAGTCAATGGGAGACCGCCTACCATCTTGATCAATGGCAGCAGTCAAACAAATGGCAAAGCGCCGTCTCGCACTTCCTCGCCCTTTGCAACAGGCAGCTTGCGAAAGAGTATCACACGGCGAAACCACAAGTCAGCGCATGATGGCAATGAAGTTGAGTCGCCCATTGCTTCTCGTCCCGGTTCAGCCATGTCCAATGGATCCGATGCATCTCGCTACACCGATGCATTGTCACAACAACCACAGACACAGAGTTCCGCCGCACCTCCTGCTCCTGCGCGACAACATTCCTCAGGCGGCGTGCACATCTCGTCGAGCGACGTAACGATTCCGTTCCTCGACGCGCACATCACGGACGTCACCATACCCGAACCAAATCTTCTTCTCATCTTTACAGGCCATCCAGGGTCTCGTCCCTCGTCTGCATCAAGCGCATCAGGCGAACCTGCAGCAGCTGGGTGTACACTCGATGGCTTTCCACCATGGAGCTTGCGGCTGTGTGAGATTTGTTGGATCAAGGTTGCCGGTGGACATGTCTCCTATCGTGGCTTCTTGCGAGGCTTGCAACGTTTCGGTCATGCTGAGATGCGGTGGGGTCGTTAGACTTGTTTGTTTGATGCTGCACGTAGAATGTCATGAATCAGCATAGCATCACTTTTCTTCTTCTGTGTAGTTCCCTTTATTGAATTGGGGAAAGTATACTATGACTATTTTGTAGGATGTCAGCTGCACTACTATCAAGTCTCTCGTGATCTTGTACAAACGAGTGCTAGCGAAATGAGCTGTTTCTTCTTGGGCTCGTAAAATTAATGACGAATCTCTTTATTGCATAAAGGTCCGTGGTAAGGATTGAGCCCTGAATCTTGTATCGTTTTGGCAGCGTTGCTGCTGAGTAGCTTGCCGCTCAATAAGCAAGCCAAGCTAGACCAACGCCAACGCCGCCACAACAAGTACAAAGTATGTGTGTATGCACTCGGAAGGTGAATCAGACATCCAAGGAAGATTGTTAGCGCACGTTCACTGTCCGTAGACATAACGAACAATACAATTATCATCACCTTGACCTACCGAGTGCGTGTTGATGCAATAGGAGACAGGCAAACTTGGCTGCCATGAGTCGCGAGATACCCTTGCAGTTCTCTTCAACAATGCAGACAAGCCTTCCTGTCATCAGATCCATACAAGTAGGTGCAGTCGAAAGGTGTCTCTGCGACTGAAACTGCTGGCTGCTTTTTGTGCTGAAGTTTGAGAATCACACGCTCGCACTGCGATGTCTACAGTGTGCCATTACAATACTCCCACGATTTGCAGCTACTGCAACTCCACAGACTACTAACGAGCTGAGTGCCAGGCAAATCAACTCGTCCCGGCAAAAGAATGTAGACTTGATGGCCTAACGATATCATGGGTTGATCAATAACTGACACGCGACCAACTCTGGAGTAATTATTCGCCTGCAGTAGTGGTGCAAGCGGTATTTGCATTTGCGGCAGGGCGAAGCTTCCTGTCATTCAGCTCGCGAGTGCTTGGTACCGAGGCATTGGTTGTAGAGCTTTGTCTCCAGCGATGGGCGATTCGGTTTCGGAACAAGTCTCCATGACGCCATATACGCACAACACCATGCGGGTTATGTCCTTGGTCATCAGATACGAAAAAGCCGCTTCTGCAAGATCCTATGACAAGGTCGCCCCGACAACAGAGCAAGTCGCAAGAGAGACGTTTCCCGAAGATGCAAGTCACAGAGTATCTCTTGAACGCCTCATACCTCAGGAAGTCCAGGGCCTTCAATAAGAGTTCGAGCAGATACGTTCCCTGCATGGGAACAGCGTGCTTTCACGCCAACGATTGAGGACCGAGCATCACGCAAGGCCATGAGTGTCAAATGGAATCAGGTCCAGAGTAATGGGCGTCGTGTTGGAAGACCTTGAGACAGGTCAGCTCTCGCCAACCAGAGAGCGAAGACGCATTGCATCTCTTGTCGCTGTACGGACTACACCCTGCCAGCCAAGATTTGCGGAAGCATCGACTGTCGCCCCTTCAACGACAAAGCGAGGAGTCGTTTTCTATGCTTGGAGGTGCGAGAGAAGACACTGGAACACCTCACCTACTCAGCCACTATCGATTAGCAAAACTGAGAGAGTCAGCTTCTTCTCCTTACATACATAGCACGTCTATAAGGAGAGTCGAGGTAGGGGTTATACACCTCGGAAAAGGGTGGAGCACTTCAAGACTATCAAAAGCTTATGCTCTAGCAGTCAGCACACATCTGTAGGACAAAGCTGTCTCTGTCTTGGTCTTGCTGAGGTCGCTAATATCTTGCTGATTGAGACAAAGCTCACTTCTTTTTAAAAGTCACCACCAAAATCATCTGGCATAAAATTGCCTTCTGGACAATTGCGCAGGAGCTTTTCTAGTGAATCCTCGCCACTAAAGCGCGTCAAAGAAGCTTTAGGTCGGTGAATGCCAACCGGACGTGGGTAAAAGCGAATTTCGACCGAAAAGGTTGCTGCTACTGATCCTCGAGGCAGCCTGTATGGATAGGACGACCTTGCCATGACCGAACTGTACCATCTGTCCTCCCAGATTATTTTGTTATCCGGATGCTCGAAGGGTTGCTCATGATTGATGACGTGTATCATTGCTGTCCTGTTTCGTAAACTGAAGCCACCATTGAACGGCATTTCGGTCTCATCAGAAAAGTCCAAGGGTGCGCCCACATAATCGTACTTGAAAAAGTCTTCAATCTTGTGAGGCGATGATGCGCAGAGCGTGGAATCGATCTGGTATATAAGGATGTGATCGGCCGGCGCCAACGCATCCCAAAGAGGCGTATGTGCCAGAAACTGCGACACTGAATGACCAGACGAAAATATGGTGTTGAGAAGATGCAGCTGCACTTTGCCGGACCGGATGTGCGGCTGTAGTTCAGCATTGCTGCGCAACATTTGTTCGTTGTGATGCGAATGGTAGATGACAAACGGCCAGTCATCATCTAGCGTACGAATGAAGTGCATGACATGATAGACCCAGTCCAAGTGCGCGCGCAGCTCGACGAGAACAGCAACTTTCTTGGTAGATAGTGATGGCAGGCACTCATGCGCATCTTCGACGGGATGACCAACCGGGAAGTTGACTTTTCGTGTGTCGTTCGTGAAAGAAGGGCGTGTAAAGCGTTCCACGCCATACTTCTGCTCCATCATTGCCGGGCAGTCTGTCTGGTTCAAGACATTCACAGACCCACCGCTTTTGAAAGTCGACCACACGGTTTTGACATTGGAAGCAGCCTTATTCAAAGCCACCGACGTGCTTGAAAGCAATCGGCCCCGATGTTCAGAGACAATGTTGTAACGAGAGGCTTGCTCCGCAAGCGTTATCACGACATAGATCACAATCACCGCGCAGAGCACTTTGATGCGCCTGCGAGTGAGAATCGTAGCCATTGGACAGCCTGCTCGTCGATGCAAAGATCTGATCAGCGACGACAAGAAAGCGCGAAAGTCTTTGCTCCGTGGCTGTTCAATTTGAAACAAACTTAGAACTGTCAGGGATGACGAAGCTGCAGTGGCCGAAACTTCAGTCAGGGGCATCTCTGACTCGAGAATTTGCTCTGAGAGAACATCTCAAGAACCCATGTCGTCAGCTGTGACATTGTGACGGCCCACGCGTGCCTTCATGTGCCGGAGAGGGCGTACGTAGGCAGTTTCACAAGGTCTCTTGAGTGAAAAGGTGCCTTCTTGAGGCCAGGTGCAGCATGGACAAGCAGCAATCTTTGAAACCCAGACACATTTGGGATCAGCTAGCCAGCCAATCACGGTCGTATGGCGAATGGGCTAAGGAGAGGCTGCGTAGTCGTAGGCAACTGATAGTGATACCCTCACCGAGCTCGAGAGTTTTAGGGTTAGTGACTGGTGGCGGCATGCCCCTGACTTGGGCCAACAATGTCAGACGTATTGATAGTTTGTTGAGCAGTCTAGTATCCAGTCGCGTCGGTGTAAGTCGTGGGACTGCTGGTGCATCTCTCTGCCGCATATCGCCTGCTTTCACGTGATGGGCATCCCCTATTCTACCTTATAGGGAGCATGAGCCTCTTCTCTGATCCGCATCCGTAACAATCCTATTTGCACTATCTCGCTTGCTTGATTCAGACGCCTTCACAGGCACGTTATCACTAGCACCACGTCAATCTCGATTAAAATTCGCATCGCATCTCCGTTGAGCCCAAAGCGACTGAAACCTAGAGGACAACGCTGAAGCTCTTTGGATTCGACTGATAGGCTCCAGAAGTCAGTGCTCAGGTCCACCTTCTGTACCCAACTATGCATCCCGCAAATTCTCAAGACTCGTTTGTATCTAATCATCTCATCCTGCTGAAATAACTTGGCCTGATTCACCCTATTGTACGACATGCAGCTGATGCTTGTGCTCATAAGAGAACGTGGGTGCCTCCGAAGGACTTGCATCATCAACAAGCATGGGCCAAGTGAAAGCTAGAGCTCTGCATGAGCGAACAACGCTCGAACACCGAGTGCTTCGCATTATTCTATTGAGAGCTTCGAAGAGTCTGCAAAACAGGTTTAGTCCTGTAGTAGGCATGATCTTCATGATCTCGAATTCACCTTGAGATCCGCCTACACAAGGAGTCCTGGGTAAGACTGTTGATGTGAACCATGTATAAAATTCGCGCCATGACCTTGCAGAAGTCGATGTCGAATGGCTGCAGACGCCATCTGCAAAAGACAGGCTCAAGGCAATCTTGGAGATGTTCGTGTAGGCATGCAGTAATTATATGTACACAGAATGACTTTGACAACGCGATCTCTGGTGTCGTCTAGTCGTTGGCGTTGGTCTGCAGTGACCATGCACCTTCTCACTTTGAGCTCTTGACGCAATCCTTGCTGTTGGGATCATTGAGGCAAGGGTCAAAGTGGCCACCACTCTTGTCGGGCATACGGTCGCCTTCCGGACAATTGCGCAAAAGCTCTTCCACCCTCTCTGCGCCCGCAAATTGTGGCAGATAGACTCTTGGCCGATGGACACCAACCGGCAATGGATGAAAGCGCGACTCAACGGCAAAAGGCTCAGCTTCTTTCGCAGTCGGTAATTTGTATGAGTGGTTCGACTTGGCCATCGTCAAACTGTACCATCTATCCTCGTACTTCTCTTCATTGTCAGGGTGGTCGAAAGGTCGCTCGTTCTTGATGACATGCAGCATGGCATTCCGATTGCGAACAGTGAAGCCACCGTTGAATACCGGGGTCTCATCATCACTGTGCGTGATGGGTGCTCCAACAAAATCGTACTTGAAGAAGTCTTCGACTTTCAAAGGCGATGCTGCACAGAGGGTCGAATCGATCTGGTAAAGGAGGATGTGTTCAGCAGGCGCCAATGCTTCGTACAGAGGTGCATGCGTCAAAAGCTGTGAGATGGACTCTGATGTTGGGAAAACAGTGTTCAATCGATGCAGTTGTACTTTGCCAGAGAGTATATGAGGTTGTAATGCTGGGTCGTCGCGCAACAGCAATTCATTGTGCCTCGAGTGGTAGATGACAAACGGCCAATCATCATCGAGCGTATGGATGAAGTGGATGACATGGTAAACCCAGTTTGGTTGCGGACGCATCTCAACAAGGACAGCGACCTTCTTCGTTGACAAGCTTGGCATACACCGATGCGCATCTGCGACCGGGAATCCTTCGGGAAAGTTGACCTTTCGTGTATCGTCCTGCCACGCTACGCGCGTGAATCTGTTCAAGCCGTACTTTTGCCTCATGATTGCTAGGCAGTCTGTTCCTGGCTTCTTCCTCGGCGAAGACGTCAAGCCTGATACTGCATTGTGGAGAAGACCGCTTGTGCCTGTGCCACCCTGCATGTCTCCGATAACATTTCCTTGCTGGCGTGTTCTCAGGTGGAAGAGACTGAACAGGATAACCAGCAGGAATGCTGTCATGGCGAGGCGGTAGCCCAGGGCAGATACCATGTTGTACCGAAAAGCAGAGTGCTCGTCGTTAGTTTTACACAGCTGACCCCGCCAAGGGTGTCGAATCTGTGGATGAT
The DNA here is from genome assembly GCA_003717275.1 of Protomyces pachydermus. Taxonomy (NCBI): domain Eukaryota; kingdom Fungi; phylum Ascomycota; class Taphrinomycetes; order Taphrinales; family Protomycetaceae; genus Protomyces; species Protomyces pachydermus. Next base: position 94,026 of record QXDU01000169.1, on the reverse strand, counting down.
TTAAAACACAAACTTGCGCCTGCTGTGACCTGGCTCGGGTACTGTCACTACTACTGTGCGATGCTGCCAAGATCAGGCCGCGATACTTCCCACGTTCAGGTCTTAGCGCAGGGATGGCTGTACGCTGTAGCGAGAGCTACTAAGCGACGGCTGCCAAATATTCACGAGGAATGGCTGTGCACTCACCAGACAAGCGGAATGATTCGGCATGCCCACGGAAGAAAACATGCCAGTGTCTAGCCTGCTGCTGACGCAAACTTCATCGGAGAACACTAACACGCCCAGTGCCATTGAGCATTAGACAGTTCAACTTCTGGAACGAATCCGGCGAGTACGCACGGATCCTCCGGTTCACTAGAACCAAATCGTTCAGATGCATTGACGTCTCACATGCAGTGACAGAAATCACTATTGCGCGTGGATACAGTGATGACCTGGATGGTGAGGTGACAAGCACAGGCAAGTTAGGAAGTGCAAAGTGATTTGATAAGGATGCAAGGAAAAGCATCAGCATCAAATTCAAATGTGCTGAACCTAGACGGCTCAATCAACTTGTTAGGGTCAGCCAAGCTGCTCTCAAGCTGGCTCCCAAACCAGTGTGCCGCACCAAGAGCAAGCATATCGAGGTCAAACATCAACACACTCGGTCGCTGATTGAGCAAGGCAAGATCAAGCTTCCCTACATCGGCACCAAATTACAGAAGGCAGACGGCCTGACGAAACGTCTTCCTCGTGCTGCACTTGACAATCAACGCACTCATCTCAGGCTCTTGTAAGCTATACCCTTTATCGAGATAGAGAGAGTGTTGAGCAATCAAGCTGTCTCAGATGACTAGATCGTGAATGACGGAAGACGACGATGTCGAAGCCTCGCTAACTACGATGCGAGATCTGCTTGCTTGCGATGTACGGCAGAGACGACTCGGACGCGGCTCTTGGTCTCTCATAGGCTTCTACTCCTGTTGTGGCCATGGACAAGCTCGTCTAGCTTTTGAGCAATTTGTAGTTTTATCCATACTGGGCAAGGAAGCGACGGATGGTTACCCGGCATGAGCATTGAAGGATTCATAGATGGCGATGGCAGTCTGTACCTGTATGGTTCCGCATTGGACTTGTGAAGCAAGCAGCAGGATTCTGAAGGAGAAGCCTGACAACCTCCTCGGAGTCTGTCTGACGTCCTCAGATGGGCGCAAGTGTCACACGCCTGAGTTGGTGACATGCGCTACAGCTGACATACACGATCGCAATCAAATTGTCGTTTACAGCTAGTCGCAGTCTCCAGCGGCAGCAAAACGCCATGAACAAAGTTCATGACCTCGTCATTGTAGGTGGCGGTATCGCGGGCCTCTCGCTTGCCTCGTCGCTGCTGCATGCGCCAACTACGCGCCACCTATCCATTGCGCTGATTGAAGCCAACAAGTTTCCTGTATTTGGCGCGTCATCGCCCATCTCGAACCGTACTTCTAGTCTAACAGGCACGTCGGTGCGATACCTGGAGCGATCTACGGCTTGGTCAAATATGCATCTCGAGCGTACACAGGCCTTTGACGACATGCACGTTTATGATGGTGTGTCAGACCAACAAATTGAGTTCCACGAACCAATTCGGATTGCGACCATGGTGGAGAACTTCAACTTGCAACAGGCACTTGTCGAAAGCATCAATCAGACCTCAGCCCAGGTGCATATTGCAAAAGTCGAAGGCGTCTCACAGCCAGAGGGCAGCGGCGGGTATCCTGTTGTCCAGCTCAGTGATGGGATCTCCCTGCAGGCGAGACTACTCGTGGGCGCAGATGGTGGCAACTCTCCTGTGCGACATTTCGCCCGGATTGACGTGCGTGGGTGGGATTACCCGCATCATGGCGTCGTTGGTACACTCACTCACACTGGCTATGAGCATCGTTGTGCGCACCAGCGGATGCTGCCCTCTGGTCCCATTGCCTTTCTCCCGCTACCAAAAGATAAAGCAAGTCTTGTTTGGTCAATACACCCGAAACACGCACAGCGGATCAAGTCATTGGATGCGGACTTGCAGGTCAAGCTCATCAATGCCGCGTTTTCACTGTCCTCTGTTGATCTCAATTACATACTATCACTGGACACACCAGAAGCGCTAGCACAAGAACTAGATTGGCGCTTGTCGCTGCCGGCTGCGTCAAAACATGCGCCGCCCACATCCCTCACTGTGGAAAATGTTGCTGCATTCCCACTCAAATTCAGACATGCCGAGCGGTATCACTCCCTGGCGCATCGTTCCGTCTTGATTGGCGATGCAGCACACACGATGCACCCTATGGCGGGGCAAGGTTTGAACTTGGCACTACTCGACTCGGCTTCTTTGCATGAAGCTGTTGTTCGATGTGTGCAGCTTGGCGGAGATATTGGACAAGCGGGCGAAGAGGTGACGCGTGAACGATACTGGGCAAATTCGAGGACTATGGGCGTTGTCGATAAGCTTCACAAGCTGTACAGCAGGGAGGAGGGTTCTGTCGTTGGCGTACGCAGCTTTGGGAGTGGCTTCTTGAATCAGTTTGAAGCGGTGAAACGGCGAGTTATGTCGCAGGTTGGATGAGCACTTTCTATACATGTCCTCCAGCACCCGATCTCTTCGTGGTCCATCTGAAGTGTTCGGCAAGTCCCAACGAATTGATCTAGCTGCCGACTCCTCAGGCTCGAGTCTCCACAGATAAGACCAGCAGCGTACACAGCCATAGCCAGCATGATCAGAACAATTGCAGCAAGTCTACTTGCACGGCCTTCGAGGCGTGCTTTTGCAACTACCATCAAAGACTCCCCTCTCCCGGCATCGCAGCAACCGTCCGACTTCACCAAGGATGACATTCGAAACATCTATCGCAAACCGCTGCTGGATCTCATCCATGAAGCATCCTCCGTACACCGGGCCAACCAAGATCCGCATGCCATTCAGCTTTGTACGCTGCTCAACATCAAATCTGGTGGTTGCTCAGAGGACTGCTCGTACTGCTCCCAGTCATCGCGCTACAAGACTACATCTCCAGTGACCAAGCTCATGACTGTTGATGATGTACTCGTCAAGGCTCGGGAAGCAAAAGAAAACGGGAGCACCCGCTTCTGTATGGGTTCTGCATGGCGCGATATGAATGGTCGCAAGGCAAACCTCAAGCGTATCTGTGAGATGGTAACGGAGATTCGTGGTATGGGTATGGAAGTGTGCACGACGCTCGGTATGTTGAACGAGGCACAAGCTGTTCAGCTCAAAGAGGCAGGCTTGACCGCATACAACCACAACATCGACACGTCGCGTGAATTTTACCCATCTGTCATCACCACCAGGTCATTCGATGAGCGACTGGCCACGATTGACAATGTCAAGTCTGCCGGCATCAAGGTCTGCTCTGGTGGAATCCTCGGTCTTGGAGAGAAGGAGGAAGACCGTATTTCTTTCTTGCATACACTTTCTGGCCTAAAGCCCGAGTCTCTACCCATCAATGCGCTCGTGCCCATTGAAGGAACACCCCTCTACTCGCAAGTGACAAAGCCGCTTCCCATCCAAGATATCCTACGAACGATCGCAACAGCACGCATCTTGTTGCCAAAGACAATCATTCGTCTCGCAGCTGGCCGCATCTCTCTTGCAGAGACCGATCAGGCTATGTGCTTCCTGGCTGGTGCGAATGCAGTCTTTACAGGTGAGCGTATGTTGACTACGGCCTGCTCAGGCTGGGAAGAGGACAAGGCCATGCTCGACCGGTGGGGTCTTCGTGGGATGAAGTCCTTTGAGAAGGCTGAGGAGCAACCGGCACAGCAGCAGGGACAGCCTATCCTGTTTAAAGATGCCGAGACGGTCAAGAGTGTCTCAACGGCTCAATGAAATTATAGATCTCCCGGCAACTCTATAGCACATCAAATAAGTCTGCCGATTCTTCAATATTCTCCCTCAACGCCTTGAACATCTCGCGTGAGACGTCAATTGACTCTTGTAGCACACGCCCGACCTGTGGCACATCTAGTCCACGCTGCTCAATTGAGGCTGTGATTTGCTTGATGCTCAGTACTTGCTCATGTGGTATGCCACCTAACGCAGATTGCAGCACACCCGGGCGTGTCTCTTTGACGCCTAGCCTTGTGACTTGTACAATTTGACCCGCCTCACTCACAGAGACAAGATAGCGTGCTCGCAAAACCTGCTCTTCTGCGGCATCACAATCAAATAAGATGTGTGGACCAATGACACCAGCCAGCAAGATGAGTGGTATTCTCGCTGCAGAGAGAAGTGGTACAGCATTATCATAGTCGTCGTCCACTGTGAAATCAAGTTGCGCCTGCGACGGTGCGGTCGCTTGTGTTGCTTCAGTCTCTTCAAGCGTCATGACGGCGTCGCGTCCCTCGATATTGCCTGCAACTCCTGCTCCCAGCCGTGTTTGAGGTATCCGGGTATCGAGCAGTGCAAGTCTCACAGCGCAGGCACACGCTGGAGTCAAATTGCTGCCGTCGTGTGAGAGCACCTGCACATCGATATTCAAGTGCCAGGCCTTTTCATGTGTGACATTCAGTTCGCGCAAGTCAATCCCACTTGACTGGCCCGGACTCCCGCTTCTGTTGTGAGGGGCGACAAGGTCTTGCAGTGACTTGGAAAGCTGTATCGCCAGCGTCTCATCATCTCTCTCACCAACAATATCAACCGAAACAGCCACGCTGCCGCCACGATGCCGTTTCCGTGCTCCTTGTGCTGTTTGTTCTATCGCTTGTGATATCTCTCCTTTGATGCCCACGAGAATGGTCGTGGCTCCACTGGCCCAGGTCAGTAAGACACTGCCTAGGCAAGAATTAAGCACACCCTTGGCATAGGTGATGCGACGAAATTGCGTCAAGCACCGTCCATCAGGTCGCTGTGGCTGATCTGTACCAAGAGAAGTGACAAGATATGCAAGCTGGGGTATGGATAGGGACTGAATGGCCTCCATGACCGCGCACCGCTCGTTGTCGCGAGCTTTTGTGATCTTGCTCGAAGGTTTTGTGCGCAGTTTATGTTCAGATGCATCTCAGCAAAAGACCGGCCAGCTTAGGCTCAGTTCCTACAATTGACCATGCTACCCATGCGCTACTACATCTTGGCATCATCAGTCTTTCGCCGCTTCAGTTGAGGTGACCGATCTGGGCGCTCTTCTGACCCATTTGTGCCCTTCACCTCGACAAAAGCGCGGTAAATCACCACATCCTTGTCTGCCAAAATGGTGAGTTCAGCTGTCGCGCCGACAAAGAAGACTTGACCCCGGACAAATTCCAATGTCTTATTGCCAACAGTCAGCTTGCCGTCGCCAAAGGTAGCAATGAGAATGCTCGGCCCTTGCACACCTTTATGGACCTCCTGCTTGCCACCTGGCACCTCTGTTTGCACAACACTGAACTCCTCAATGGGCGGGTCATACAACAGAGACTTGCAGCCATTGTCTTCTAACGTCGATGCAGCACCCTCCCACTTGACAGGCTTCATGAGCTGATCCTGAGGCGCTGCATAAGCATAGGTCAGCATCTCAGTTAGATTCTTGACATCCTTGAATTTAGGAGTGAAGCCTGCACGGATGACATTGTCACTTGCTGCCATGCATTCCATAATGTCGCCTGAGATGTAGGCATGTGCATCAAGGGCCCGCAAGAATATGGACTCGCCAGGTTGTAGTGTGACATAATTGAGGAGGAAGGTGCAGAAGAGGCCGATGTCCCTCGGGAACTGGTCGTTGAGTCTAGCGATCAGCGATGCAATTGTCTTGCCATCTTGGCCACCGACAGCATAGGCTTGTTCGTTGCCTATCTCCTTGGCATGCTTCACCAAGGCATCGCACGCTGTTTTCAGATCATGCTCGGAGGTGATCATCAGCTTGGTGAATAGCTCCTTGAGCGCTTTCCTATTGCTTTCCACATCAGCTTCGTCTTTGCTGGTCTCCTTGCCTTGCACTTTCCTCTGGAACGCATCCGCTGACTCTTGGCCAATAAGTTGAGTGAAAGCAGGCACTTGCCGAAGAAAGGTCACAATTTGCTCGACTGGTCTGAAACCACAGAAACCCTCGAATGGGGTAATGGCTATAGCCATCTCTGGTTTATGGTTGTCGTCCTTGTAGTTCTTTGGATCTTCAGCATGCAGTTTCTTGGCAAGCTCCTTGGTTGGATGGGCTTGGATCGAGAGCGCCTTCTCAATGGAAAGAACCTTGAATAAGAATGGCAGCTTGCCCTCATACGTATCCGCCACTTCCTTGCCGCAGAGCATTTCATTTCCTTCAAGGACCTCGCTCAGAAGAGCACCTTCCGGCAGAACTTTTGATGGGCCAGAGCTGTGTGTGCCCATCCAGAGCTCTGCATATGGCTTCTTGTCGTCAATCGTCAGGTTGGACTCCTTGGTGGCTACCGCGAATTGAGCAGCCTTGGAATCCTTGCCGAGTTTCCCCCATTCGTACTGGTTCGTCTCGCATTGTAGCTGGAACAAGGGCGCTGGCAAGACCATGCTGTCTTCTTGGAAATATTGCGTGTTGTGGTGGACGCCTGTCAGAATCGCGGTCGCCTCCAGTGAGCGGAGTAGCAACTCCCGCCCATGCAATTCAGGCACAATCAGATACTTTTTTATATATATTTGCATTCAAAGCTATTAAGTAGCTATGAGTCTAGAATGTAAATGGTAGGATGAAATGAAGGGGCCACTAGGCGATATCAAGGTGAAGTGCCATTGCCACATGACTGTTCTTCTACCAGGGTCGAAGAGTCCGCCGATGTATACGGCGCGGTTGCAACCAGATGCAGGTAGCCATAGTCTTGTACGCGCTGCTCTGTAATGGTGGTCGAACCAGGATTGAATTGGAAGCATGCCGAAGACCCATTTGGCGGTACTTAGAACTATGCGTTCGTTTCGTTATAAACCTACTCTTTCTCAGCCAAGACAAGCCTGACTTCCTCCGCCAATGTCTGGTAGACATCCTCCTTGATGGATTGTTCGAACTTCCACCCCAACTTGGCAGTGCGATTGCCGACACTCAGCGAGTTGCCACCAAACACATTGGCTCCATCCGGTCGACCCAAGTACTGTCCCTCTTCTTGGTCCGTAAATGCCGTGGGCTCGAGGGACTCGAGCTGTCCTGACTTCTGCTTCTCGATTTCCTTGGCAATGGCGGTCACGTACTCGATCCATCGCAAATCGTGCTTGCCATCACTTGTGAAGTAAACACCCTCGTCATTGACATCCGCTTCACCCTTGACGGCGGCTTCTGTGACAGCAACAATAGCACTTGATGTGTCATTGATGTGTGAGTAGGACCACAAATTCTTGCCTGGACCTGCCATACCAGGAACCTTGCGCTCATAAGCAGAGGCAATCAGAGCAGGCCCTTGCCTCGTCAGCTTCTTCATGCCTCTGCCAACTCCGTGAATGAGGGGTGGCAGGATCATGGCCACATCGATATCATCTTCGCGTCCTGCGCGCCGGATCTCCAGATCAATCTCATGGTGCAAGGCCTCTTTTGGTAAATCCCAAACACGCTTGGCGTCTATGTCATCGAAGCGCTCCTGCTTGTCATGCTCGCCGTGCGCACCATCACAGAGCAACGCAGTGCCTGACACATGGATGTGGACGGGTCTTCCTCGCTTCAGTGCACTCGACGTCTGCTTGTTGAGCTTGAGGCCTTCATTCAGGGCGCTCGTCAGTGGCAAATCATCACTATCTGCAGGATTCATGACAATGTCAGATGCAGCGGCTATCTCCTTGATATCAGCCAGCTGTTCGTGAGATAGCTGATGATAGACGAAAGTGTGTTTGTCGATGGATGAGCCGTGTTCTTTCTTCAAGTGCTCCTTGAGCTGTTCTAGCTTCTTGGAAGTGCGAGAGATGAGTGTGAACTCGAGCTTGTTCTCTTGTGCAAGCTTTGAGTCGAGCAAGTCGTCGAGGACATGGCCACCAAGGTAGCCCGTGGCGCCAAGGAAGAATATTTTGATACTGTCAGACATGATGAAAGTAGTATTACTGAGAGGGAGAGCGAGGATACGTCTTGGCTCTTGTACTTTCGATCGACATACGTCAGAGTAGGGCATTACCCGGGCCGATGCAATTCATGCCACGCCCGTCCTCCAATTGTAAAGGCCATCTTCACAGAGACCAAGCAATCATTATAGCGTGATGAGCCTAGTTATAGACACAAGATGCTTGGACAGATCAGTTCTTGCAATATTGTGCAGTAAATTGCCGCGAAAATGACGTCTCCGCGTGTGAATGACAAATTCATACTTGAACACGTACCTCATTCACCAGTGAATATACAAGCATCTATTCTACGCGTCGTGCTCTTTAATCTCATTTATTGGGCCAGCGTATCTTCAGTTCGTCGCAGAGGATGCGTGTAGCTCCATTCTGGACCTTCTGTCTCGCTGTAGCGGCTGCGGCGACGAACAAGAAGCATCCGGCGTTCATCAGCGACACCCCTGCGACCTACCAGCAGGCGACTCGACAAAATGAGCAAGTCGGTCCCCTGCTACAAACTCTTTGCACAGAAACAGACTTCTTCAAGTACTACAAGGTCAACTTATTTTCGCGCGAGTGCAAGTATTTCACAGAAGATGGCGCGTTTTGTGGTAATCGCGCGTGTGCGGTAGATACGATTGAGGAAGAGGACGTGCCAGAGATATGGCGCGCGAGTGTTTTGGGCGGTCTTTCGGGGCCTAGTGCAACGGCAGCCTCAGAGTTGCCACTCAAGACCCGGACGCCATCTGTTCAGTCAGATGCGAAGGCCGGCACGGGAGAAACGTGTGTACAGGATCAAAATGTGAAGGCCGAGCGTGGATTTTGTATACCGGAAGATGCGGATAGCTCTTGTGTCTATGTCTCGCTAGCAGACAACGAGGAACGGTACACAGGCTACCATGGCAAACACGCGCATGCTGTTTGGGGAGCAATTTACCGCGAGAATTGCTTCGACAATCATGTCTCTGAACCTTTCCATGCTCCTTCAGATGCGGAAGCTGAGCAAGGGGAAGATGCAACATCGCATCGATCCGCGAGTGGGTCTGAACAAGAATTCAGCAATCTTCTCCAGGATCCAGTCTTGTCGGAGCATGGCATTCAAGATACGTGTATTGAAAAGCGCATCTTTTATCGCATCATCTCTGGCATGCATGCAAGTATCTCGACTCACATTTGTGCTTCGTACCTCGACCAATTATCTGGGGCTTGGAAGCCCAATGTCACTTGCTTCCAGGACCGCCTTGCGCCCTACCCTGACCGCATCAGTAACATTTACTTTAACTACGTCCTCTTATCACGAGCAGTCGCCAAAATCGGTGATGCACTAGCAGGATACACGTTTTGTTCAGGTGATGTCGAGTTTGACCAACAAACATCCTCAAAAGTCCAAGAGATTGTCAAGTCCGCTGCTCAGGTGCCTTACGATGAGAGCCAACTCTTCGAGGACAGGCTGCTGAAAGAAGACTTTCGCAATCGCTTCCGCAACATATCAGCGCTCATGGACTGCGTCGGTTGTGACAAGTGCCGGCTCTGGGGCAAGGTTCAAGTGGCTGGCTATGGAACGGCTCTCAAGATTTTGTTTGATGAAGCAGAGACGCTGGATGAGCTCGATTTGCGGCAAGGCGAGCTTGTGGCATTGTTCAACACCTACGGTCGACTCTCGCATTCTTTGACGTCGCTCGATCAGACTTTCGCATACACAATGCCAGGATCCGATGAGCCGATTCCGGTAGATGATCCCGAGCTGACAGAGACAGACGCCTTGCCTGTTTCCGAAAAGAATGCAAAAGCCAGACATGCAGGGCCGCGAGATCCATTCAGCAAGCTGCGGGAAAATGTTAGCTGGATTTTCACCTCGCTCAACAAGCTTGGAGACAACTGGCTAACACGCACATTCTTTTGGAGGAGCTTCAAGTATGAGCTGTCTGAAATCATGCGCGCCTTTCGATTCATCTTTCAGTCCTACATTGACTTGCCACGCAATCTCTGGTACAAGCTGTTTGTCATGCGGCATCCGCAAGATTCGACATTTTGGAATTTCTTTTTTGACAAGAAGCAATCAGAAGAGCTATAGAGGGTATACGATCAGCATCAAAAAATTTGCATTCGTCTTTATCGTCCAGTAACTATCAGGTCGACTTCAATCTTGCTGTTGCGTCTGACCTGCGAGGAAGCATCCTTGTTTGGGTTATGCGGGATTAGATCATCCACTATCTCGACTGTCCCTGTTCGCGTCACCAGCTTGATAACGTCCTTACGCCCTCTTTGAACAACTTGAGATGTTTCAGTAGGAGCTACAGCCGGCAAACTTGGTGCATCAGGTGTAATGTTCGGACTTGTCAGCATGTCTTGGCATTTGAGCGCCAGGAATGCCGTTCTTTCCACGGCAGCGCCCATACCGATCAAAGTGACCTTGCGTTCTTTGCCAGTAATCAGCTGTTCGCGAATACGCTTCAATAGCGAGTGTAGCTGTGTTGTTCTGCTGATATAGTGGATGGTCGGCGATGGCGCAACATGTTTATGTACACCTCGTTTTTGCAGCTGAGCGTATGCTGTTGGACGCCGTTTCTCGGGTTTCGTAAGATATGCCCTGAGTGAGCTCGGAGCTTCAAGATTCGGGAGCGGGACAAAGCAAGAGCGTGTGCATGGCGGGTTTTTGAGACCAGCATACCTTTCCATTTGCCAAAGAATTGCTTCCCACATGCCGACGCGATTGAGACCGAATCGATGGTCTCGAGACCAGAATTGTCGAATTGCTTCGAACGATTCCGCCAAGAATGCCTTGTCTTCTGTTGGGCAGTAGCTTGCAAGGATCTCGACAGCTTCGATTGTATTGACGTAAGCGTGTTCGTAAGCTTGTCTCAGGACGAAAGTAAGCGTTTTGAGCAGTTCAAGGGAGAGACAACCAGGCCCTTCCCGATACGCAAGGACAGGCAGATACCTGCGAATATAATCGTAAGCTCGCAAATAAATTACGCTTCCCTTGAACTTGTTTCTCCGAGCTTTTACTCCTTCCCATGCATCGGAAATCCAGATTGCATCAACGGTGCCATCATGCAATGCACTGTAGAGGTCCAAGTTGGCTGTATTTGAAAAGATCTTAACTGGCTCGACACCGCCGGCAATCTTGACCATTTCCTGGATGATGCTATCTTCGAATTGCGCATTGGAACTCCCATACGTCTTTCCTGCCAGGTCTTTTAGCTGTCCGTTTTTTGCAGCATATAAAATTGCTGAGGGATCCCTATCGAGCAAAGCAAAGACGGACTTGAGTTGTGCTGGATTTTCAGAGATCTGAGAAGATACAATAGATTCAGAAGAACAGATAGCAAGGTCCACGTTCCCCAGGATGAGCTCATGTGCAGATGTACTGGCACCGTTGTCTTTATCGGGATAAACTAGTTCAATGTCCAGGCCATGCAGAATATCAAGCTTGAGCGCCTTGACCACAAAGATGGCAGTATGAAGGACATAGGGCGTTCGGTCTAGAGCGAGCCGCAGCTTGACAGGGGGCATGTAGGTTCAATGCGAGCGATGTACGTGGTCATTGGAAGTCGTGAGGTTGCAGTCATCTGAACTCTGGTACGCAACTGCACAACGCAGGACCGCGCACTTTCCACGGGAGATTCATCGCATCGTGAAGCCTGCCTACGCTTGTACTTCTACAGACATCTAGACAGCAAGAGCGTGCATCGCCAAGTCTTTTGACTTAACGACAGACGAAATGCCGCCCAAGATCGCTCAACAGGCCACGCCTTCTGCTGATGGACGCGCGCAACCGGCCATGCCTCGTCTTCCGCCGACACCACAGATGACTGCCATTGGGACAGAGGTGCAAGCATTGACGAGCCAGATACAGCAGCTTGGTGGACCTACGTCGACGAATCCCATGGCGCGCGAAAAGTTGATTCGGATTCAGCAGTTGCGGCAGCAGTACGGTGCCCTTGCCCAGCAGCAGTTTCAGGCGTATCGAGCGATGCAGCTACAGTCACCCTCACAGGGACAACAAGCGCAACAAGCGGCGATGATGCAGCAACAGCAACAGCAACAACAGGCTCAGCAGCAACAGCAAGCTCAACAACGCGCTGCGCAACAACAACAGCAACAAAACGCGGCACAGCAAGCGGCTCAAGCACGGGCAGGTCAAACAAACTCACCAGCCGGTCAGCAGGGGACTCTGCAAGGCAATCAAGTGCACGCGATCTTTGGAGCTGCTCCACCGCCCAATGCGTCTCCTCAAGTACAGGCGCAGTGGGCTGAGCAACAAGCGCGTGTGCAGCAACTCCTGAAGCTCATGTCGGAATTGAAGACCAAGATCCAGGGGCTCAAGCAAGAGCTGACGAATCCACAAATGTCACCAGAGCTCAAGACGCAAAAGACGAATGAGATGCAGGATAGCATCAGGAAGTTTCAGAATCTGCAAGGGATCTTGCAGCAGGCTGGTCGGCAAGTACGACAGGCTGCAGGAACACCAGCAGCGCCTCAAACTGGACAAGTAGGCGTGCAGCAAGGAAACGGCGGTACAGCAGGGACGCCGATTCAAACGGCAGCTGGGACCACTGTGCCCAAAGCACAGACACCACAAATGCAAGCACAACTCTCAACAAACTCAAAGCCAGGAACACCTCAGCCTCTTGCTGGACAAGCGACCCCTGGTGGCACACAAGCGCAACAAGCAGGCGCTGTAGGCTCGCCGATCCCGGTTCAACGCCAGAATAGCGCAAGTCTCGCATCAGGCAATACTGCCACGACGCCGTCTGTTCCTGTTGCTGTTCCTGTTGTACCTCAAACAGTGCCGCCTGGACGGCCGACGCTCAGCAATGGCTATACAGGTCCAGCGTCTGTTTCCAGTCCTGCACTTGCACGTCCGCCTGTGTCGGCAGCTGCATTGCCACTTGATCCGAATGCACGTATGCTTGGGAAACGCAAGCTGTCAGCTCTTCTCGCCACGATTGACCCACTTGAGAAGCTGGACCCGGATGTGGAAAATGTACTGCTCGATGTGGCGGATGAGTTTATTGAGTCGGTGGTGAGCTTTGCGTGTCGTGTTGCAAAACACCGAAAGTCGGATGTGCTCAAGATGGAGGACATCAAGGTTGTGCTTGAGAAGGAGTGGAATATTCGGGCGATGGGCTTTGCGGATGAGCGGACAGAGACACGCAAGAAGCTGCCCAAGGAAGGGACGAAGGAGTATCGCGGGAAGTTGGCTGCGGTACAGAATGCCAAGTCTCTGCAGTGAGCAGCCAGCCTTTGATGATCCTTATGGACTACAGCAGTATACACGAGCTACTAGGAGTAAAGAGTGTTTTGTATTGCTCCTCCGTCTGTCGAAATTCATTTCTTCTCCACCCTTCAAGTGACACTCCACTTCTACTACTTTACCACTACTTCACTGCATCATGGCAAGGGAGCATCTCCTAATCAGAGCTGCCAAAGGCCAAGATGTCGAAAGGCCGCCCATGTGGGTCATGCGGCAAGCAGGTCCGTTTTCTCCATCTCACACATTGATCGCTAATACCCCCTGCAGGTCGATACTTGCCCGAATACCACAAGGAAAAGGGCAGCATGGACTTCTTCCAGACGTGCAGAGACCCCGAAGTAGCCTCCAACATCACTGTTCAGCCTGTGGACCGCTATGAAGGTCTATTAGATGCCGCCATCATCTTCAGTGACATCCTGGTGATCCCTCAAGCGCTTGGCATGGAAGTCAAGATGATTGACAAGATTGGTCCTTCCTTCCCGAGCCCAATCAAGGGTCCCGAAGATCTTGCCAAGCTGCGCACACTCGATGAGATTGATGATGCGTTGGTGAATCGCGAGCTTGATTATGTATTTGAGGCCATCAAGGCCACCAAGACGAAACTACGCGATCGTGTACCGTTGATTGGCTTTTGTGGCGCACCCTGGACACTTGCTGCCTATATGATTGATCGTGGCGGTAGCAAGACTTTTCACAAACCAACGGCGTTTCTGAGGCGACACCCGACCGCTGCACATGACTTGCTTGCGCGCTGCACGAAAATGGCTATCCCTTACTTGGTGAAGCAAGTGCAAGCTGGCGCTCAGCTGCTGCAAGTCTTTGACTCATGGGCAGGTGAGCTTGGTAAAGCGGATTTCATGGAGTTTGCATACCCGTACCTCAAGGAAATTGCACAGGGTGTGGACGCAGCGCTGGATGCACTCCATCTCCCACGCGTACCAAAAACAGTCTTTGCAAAAGGTGCGTGGTTTGCATTGGATGAGCTGTGTGAGTGCGGCTATGAAGTGGTTGGGCTTGACTGGACGCATGATCCTGCAGAGGCCGTGGCCGTTGCGCGTGGTCGTGTCACTTTGCAAGGAAACTTGAATCCGGCTTGGTTGATTGCCGGTCGTGAAGTATTAACGGCGGAGGTGGAGAAGATGATTGCTGGGTTTGGCGGTGGGAAGCGTGGATACATCATCAACCTGGGACACGGCATCTTCCCTGAAGTCGATCCGGAGGACCTCAAGTGGTTCTTCCAAGAGTGTCATCGGGTCGGGAGTGTGTCTGAGCCGCATGAGTTTTGAAGAGATTAATTCAAGTAGATGGATGTCTCTCGGCATACCTTGGCAGCGTGATGCATTGTGCTGGTCAGTCTATGCCGTATATGATGATCTACAGATAGTCTACGAGGGCCCTCTTGGCGACGTCTTGATGGATGAGATACTTGAGTGTGACATGCTGGCTGTTGCGCGTTTAAGTTTGCCAAGACCGCAGCCTGCCTGCCCCTGGACCATTCCTGGGCACAAGATTGACTTGATTCTTGGCTGTGCAAGCCTGGCAAGATATAAGAGCTGGGGGCCGCTACAGAGCTCAGTCTCGTTACTACTACTACAATCATGAAGTTCCTTCCAATGCTACACAAGAAGAGCGCAAGCACTGATTCTACAGCCAGCAGCAGTCAATATGATCTGCTCACATTAACAACGATGCCCGCAGAATGGCGCATGCAAGCGTCAGAGCCATCGAAATCGTCAGCACATGGCGAGGAGGTACGTCGGCGGGTCGCGCGTGTCATGCGCTGGGATGGCATGCGACAGACACAGACGCAAGACCAATATACCGCAGCGGATCTAGCAATGCGACGACGGCGCAAGTGTCCGCAGTGTTTCCAGGTTTACGATTCAACGAGCGGACACCGACACCCGATGGATGCGGTGGCACGGCATCAGGCGACGGAAGCACTTATGACGCTCGCGAGTGATAGAATCATGCCACGTTGCCGGTCTAGCAGCCTGCAGTCAGATGACAGGCTTGTGAGTGAGGGAGAAGAGGAGAGCTGGCGTCGAGAGAAGCGTCGAGGCAAGTTTGTAGAGATGATGGAGGATGAGCTCGAGGGAGAAGCAGCAGTTCAGGGTGAGGTTGTACGGATCTACTTGGCGCGGGGTGGGCAGCATCGATCTGTAGGTGAGGCTGACAAAGCAATGGTCTGGCACCTGAATGGAGAGCGGATGTTTTTCTAGCTTGGTGGAGAGGAGAGAGGAGAGAGCAGTAGCAGTAGTAGCAGTAGTAGCAGTAGTAGCAGTAGAAGTAGTAGCAGTAGTAAAGAGAGCAGTAGCAGTAGCAGCAAAGAGAGCAGCACGTGTCCCCCCCTTCCTAAATCTGGCGCAGGAGCAACTTTCCTTTTTTCCCTTCTGCTTCACCTGCAACCAGACACGCTCGCTCCCACCATCCACAAGAGACTGCATCAGGCCCTCACGCTCTGTCAACGCGACATTTGTCCCTCGTGAACTAGCATCTACTACGCAGCAAAAGCAAAACTTAACTTCAACAGAAACCCCGGGCGTCATGCATCTCGCCACTCCTGCACTCGCGCTCTTGACAGCCTTCGCAGGTGTAGCGGAAGCCAAGACTGCCGCTGAATGGCGTTCTCGCAGTATCTATCAGCTTTTCACTGATCGTTTCGCCATGGCAGATGGAAGTTCGCCTGTGTGTAACCTGGGCGAGCGGAAGTACTGCGGCGGCAACTGGCAAGGTATCCAAAATAAGCTCTCCTACATCACCGATATGGGCTTCAATGCCATCTGGATCAGTCCCATCGTCGCATGCACAGAGGCCCTCACCCAGTACGGCCAATCCTACCACGGCTACTGGACCGTTGATATCAATAAACTCAACCCGCATTTCGGAACTGCCAACGATCTCAAGAATCTCGTTGCGGCAGCGCACGCACAGGATGTCCTCGTCATGATCGATTTGACCATCAACTCCATGGCCTACCCCGGCGCGCACGACAAGGTCGACTACTCCACCTTCCAGTCCCCCTTCAACAAGGCCTCAGCCTACCACCAATGGTGTTGGATCGACTATACCAATGCCACCAGTATTCTCGAGTGTTGGCTCGGTGACGACAATGTTGCTTTGCTGGACGTCAAGACGGAGGACTCTGGCATCCGTTCAACCTACCAAAATTGGATCAAAAACATTCAAGCCACGTACAATGTGGATGGTATGCGTATCGATGCTCTCAAATCTATTGAAATTCCATTCTTCCCAGACTTTCAAAAGGCAGCTGGCATGTTTGGTCTCGGTGAGAATTACCAAGCAGATCCTACCATGAATTGTGCCTACCAGCCTGCTGTCGATGGTCTGCTCAACTTCCCCTTGTACTATGGTGCTCTGTTTGCCTTCAATGGCACGGGTGGTGGTATGGACAATCTCGCCATGCTCATCAAGGCCAACTCCGGAAACTGTACCGATGTCTCTTTGCTCGGCAACTTCTTGGAGAACCACGATGTGCCGCGTTACGCAGCTTCCACCAATGATCAGCACCAGCGTCTCAATGCGTTTGCATTCACCTTCGTTATGGACGGTATCCCGGTCGTTTACTATGGTCAGGAACAATCATTCACCGGCACGGCCGATCCCCTCAATCGTGAGGCACTTTGGCCCTCTGGCTATGATGAGACGAATCCGTACTACCAAGCAATTAAGGCTCTCAACGCCGTCCGCAAGAATTGTATTGCAACCGATGCTACATTCTTGACTACAGAAACGACGATTCTGCAGCACGACATCAAGCGCATGGTCGTACAGAAGGGTGACCTCCTGTCAATCTTGTCCAATGATGGTATCTATGGCTCCAACGAGACCTATGCGATTCCCAAGACTGGTTACGCCGGCAACACAGAACTCATTGAAGTGCTCTCGCAGAATCGCACAACAACGGATGCAAGCGGTGCTTTGTCCATCAAGCTCAAGGCCGGTGCACCACTCATCTTTTGGCCGTACTCGAAATGGAACTCTGCCATTTCACGGCCAAACCTGGATATCGTGATTGATACACGGACAACAGCCACAACAACCGTGACCACCAAGTTCTTTTACCCGACTGCGCAATCCATTCGTTCTGATGCGCTGCAAAAGTCAAGTATGTCGCTTGCTTCGTTGATTGCGTCGCTTGTTGCCGGTGCTGCTGTCTTGGGTGCGTTTGTCGTTGCTTAGACTTCCTTTGCTGGGTGTAAACATCTTTGTTTCTCTTTGAGTCCTTGGGGGAATTCTCGATACCAGAAGTTTTCCATAATAGCGCGCACTACTTATTCGTCAATGATCTTGCTTGTACTTCAACTCGCTCTATTTACCCATCAATGATGTTATTGATACACATCGTGTGTTCGCATAGTGTATATGCGCAGCCGTCGCAATGAAGCAGCCGGCGCAAACAGCGTGCCAGCGGCACATCGGCTTCCGGGGACCCATCTGATCAAGAGGCACACCATCCAAGATCACAAGCCAGCATGCTCATCTCATATTTCTCCCGTTTTTGTCTTGAGTGCTCTGTGGCTCTGAGCGGCATGTATACTTAGTTTGCCAAGAGGTCTGGCTCTCTGAGGCGAGAAGCCTCTGAGCTTTGAGAAGTGTTGGGGCCTTTTGCTCGATCAAAGCGACTGAAGGGGACTCAGTAGAGATGCGGGACGCAGGCAGGCCATGATTACTCAGATGAGTCTTGACTTAGTTATCGACAATGGTCATGTCCCTATCTTTGCTCCAATCAATCGACCGTCAAGCTTGCAGAAGAGTATGAATCTCACTTCCGCTCAAAACATGTCTATACCAGTATCATTCTGTCCGTGAGCAGATCAAACTCAAGAATGTCAGACCCGTCTCAAAATTGCCCAACTTACTTGTCGATGCCGCGAGGTTCTGCAGAGCTGGTGATGTAGGCTTCTTTCTCGATTGAGTACCCATCGTTGTTCTTGTTGACTCGAATGCCAGGGACAGAGTGAGCTGGGCCAAGATCCAGCGGCTTATGCTCAGTGATGACTTCTTGATGCGAGCAGCTTTGTCCGCCGGTTTCTCGAAGGAAATGACGATGTCGTCCAGATAGACACAACCGATAGACTCATACTTGTTTTGTGGTGGCAAAGCCCGAAGTAGGAAGTAAAGCAGATGTAGTGGCTTGCTAGCATCGTCACATTGATGCGAGCGCTCCACGATTTGGCTGACTGCTTGAAGACATAGAGAGCGTGCCGTCGGCCTTTCATCTGTTTGTGCATTCCCCTGAATGTGTAGTTGCCAAAATCAAAGGATTTCGAGGAATCACGCTTCAGATGGATTCATCGTGCGACAATTCCCAAGAAAAGCTCGACTCATGCAACATGCGACGGCGCGACATCGGGCGCATCTTCTAGCACAAGCATGGACCTTCCCATCGAGCAGGCCAGCCAGCGCAAACGTAAACGTGGGCATCGTGCACCGCGTGCTTCCAAAGCTGCTGCACAAACCACAAAGCGACTCTTCATCTCCGGCATTGCACCAAGTCTGTCTACAACCGATCTCGAGACGCGTCTGGCGACCTATGGCGAGCTAGTGACGCCTTTGCAACGATGCAGCAAGTCTGTCAATCAGCCGCGAGCCTTTGCGCATTGCACCATTCGCTTCCCTGCGGCTCAACAGGCGCAAAAGGGCGATAGCTGGGCAAAGTTGCGCAAATTGTCTGGCACCGTCCTGAAGGGCTCCAAGCTCCTCATTGAAGAAGCCAAACCTGACTGGGCATCCAGGAGACGCCAGGATCTAGCGCGTGCTGAACCCAAAGCGCCCAAACCACGGCGGCGCCTGCCAAAGCCTGCGACGGCGGCAGCGAAACGGGATACGGTGCTACTAGGTGTTGCTTGTCGACGTGCACGAGAAAATAAGGTCTTGCATGATCATGAACTGAAGAAGGGACGGAAACGCGGATGGATCAAGGGCAAGTATGGGCGTGCCATTTGCGTATTGAAGCAAGACGTCCCGCCAGGTAAAAAGGGCAAAGAAAGCGGCAAGCCTGCTGTACTCAAGCCTACAGACCCTGAAGCCATACAGAAACTCTGGGGAGTCTTGCATCGCAAGTCTGATCAATTGACTGGGTACTACGATAGCGATGACGAGACGTGGCATGATCGACGTGGGAGGATCATTCACGAGCAAGAAATCACATCACGGAAACCACGCATTGCCGATCAGAATGGTGGAGTTGGTGGGCGAGTCGAAATTTGGGATGATGAAGAAGAGGGACAAGCCTCTGTGCAGACGGGTCGGATGGGTCTTGTCAACGAGGACGCCTATACAACAGCTGGTTCTGCACGTCCTGACTATACACCGGCAGACGCAGCTGCAGAGGAGATGGAAATTGACGAGTCGGCATTAGATGTTCAGCTTGCAACGGAGAAGACTCTTGCGCAATCCCTCCTGGCCGATATGTTTGGCGCTCAGCCAGAAACGGCCACTCAAAATGCACAAGTCGATCCGGCACTCAAGGAACATGATGTGGCGGATGCGCAGCGTGATCTGAAATCCTTATTCAAACCAACAGATGCCGCTGCAAGCTTTGCGCTGTTTGATGCCGGCGATGAGTCTGACGATGACACACCCATGCTGCTGCAGCAGACAGAAATCCAATCAACGGCATACGCCACGGACGACCATGGAAGCGCCAACAAAGTGCAGCTTGGCAAAGACCGCGGCTTTGGCGATTTGCGAGGACATGCAACAACCACGAGCAAGCATGCGTCTGTATTCCCAAACAAGTCTGCTGCTTGGCCGCTCCTCTTTGTGGCTCCAGCAGATAGCCCAGTCTCCAGTGCGCTCCTTGCAGGCTTCCCAAACTTTTTCCCTCAAGTATTGCCAGATGCAGCCAAGTTGGCAGCAGATTGGGAGGCGTCGCGTCAGGAAGCTACTCGTGATTGGAAGAGGAAACGGAGGGAAGGTGCGAAACGGCTGCGGAAGAGTGCTGCAGCTGCTGCGAGTGCTCCGCGGACAGTGCAGTCGTGAGCAACTCTGTTCTGCTAAAATGCTCATGGCTCTTCAAATTGTGCATCGTACACTAGCTTAGCACCAGTGAGATTGCATGATGATATATGGACACAAGTCTTGTACTCACGAGCGCCCATTGAGTCCTGCAACAGTCGCCGCGACAGCCGCAGTCCGTCCACGCGTCTTACGTGAACCCAGGCCAACAGCTTTCGTCATACCGCTGCCACTACTCGCGCGGCTTTCCCCTGCATGACTTGTCACGCTGTTTGACTCCTCACGGAGCAGTGATGCTACGGATGCGCCGCCCTTGAGACTCCCGACATGATCAGTTGAGAGGGATGAAGCCTGACGAACGAGCGTCACGTCACCCGCTTCATTGGCACGCCCTTCCAGTCGTGCAAGAATGCTTCGTCGAACAGCAGCGGTTTCTGGGTCTGCATACCGAACCTCGCCTTCCTCTTCCTCTTTCTCTTGCGGCACGAGTCGAGCTTTGGCTGTATCGAATGCATATGCATCTTCTCGGACAGCTGTCGGCAAGCTTGCTAGACGCGTTCGTAGAGACAATCCCACGCCAGGGATAGAGACATCAGAGAGCGCACCGTCTTCGATGAAAGCATCTGGCGCACTAGCAGCCCTGCCAAGTAATCGACGGGAACGCTTGCCCGATCCACTGGGTATCATTTTGGCTGTGAGATTGAGTGCTGAATCCACACTAGACGTTGCTGTCGTTTTCTTCTCCAATTTCGTAGTAGGTTTCGATTTCGTAGGTTCAGCCTTGACATTAGGCTTGGCGGGCGATGTCTTGCCAGGTCTAAAGCCACTTTCTGCGACCCTGCTCGACGCAGCATCACACGCTCTGAGCCAAGCAGGTGTCACTGCAATTGCCTCTCCATCATCAAGGATACTTTCCTGCTTTGCGAGCTGTTCGAGCTCACCAACGAGATGGGTGATGGTATCCAGATAGCTCTTCACCAGCTCTGCGCCAAGTTCAAGGGTAAGGAAACTAAGCAGCTTGTGATCTTGACAGTCTGGACAAATGTAAACCTTGCAGCCGCGTAGAGCCTTGCGGCGATTTTGTTGACGTACAACCACACCATCCAAGCGACAGCGAGAGTTTTCGATACCATCGAGTGCGTATTGCACAATACCAGTCGATTGGCCGCACGTAGCAATGGCTTCTAGCCAAGCAAGGGACACTACACGCACACCTAGCTTTGGAGCGGCATTGCAGCGTCTTGATGAGGGCGACTTTGCAATGAGGATGCTGCAATCTCGTGTCAAGGTCTCTGTGAAGCGCGCGCCAACCAGCTTGATGAGCTTTTCCGTGTGCAGTAACTCAATGCCCTCAAACCCTGTCGTGCAAATGCTCATCTTGTTCATCTCTGCTACCGGGAATTGTGAGGTGTATGGTTGACAGCCAAGGGATTGGGATGGGTCGACCGGGCGCCGAAAGTGAAGACATCGCTCGATCCACCACTCCGTCACAAGGGTCGTGGCATCTACCTGCATGGGCGGTGTTTGACCCTGTGGTACCACCACGTAGCAGCCCGGTTGTACATCGTCAATGATTTCACCTTGTTCGCCCTCGAGGGCAGCTTTGACCAAGCGTTTCTGCCGCTCATCGTATCCTGATATGGCAAACTTGAAACCGCGAAAGATGGGTAATGATGGTGCGTCATCCAAACCACCCTCTGCGTCGCCGATGAAGTGTGTTGTCGTGTCTGGCAAGTCGAAAGTGACATCTTGCGCGCCTGGCTGTGAGGGTCGGTCGGCTGGTCCATTGATGAAGATCTGATCCCATAGACCATCGCTATTGCCAGCATGCTGAGATGTTCTTTTGCTCAATTTGCGCTTGAGTGCGACTGCCGGTGCCGTGACGTCTGCTTTACGCTTCAAGCCACTCGATGGATCGCTACTTGCCTCCATGACCACGGGCTTTGCTGGGGGTTGCCACGCATCCTTGCCACGCTCTTTGCTTGGGATGGTCAAGCTAAAATACTCCTCGCCGAGTGCAGCGCCTCGCTGAATACTGACGTGCAACCACTCGATACCGACGACCTTGATACCATTATTCCACGCGGCAACTGCATCGAACTTGCGACCTGATGCAAACCCAGCGATGAGATGTGTATTTTCCTTTGTCAAGTCGCCTGTATAATGGCCGCCATATTGCTGAACAAGCGACTCTACCTCTGACCGCTCATCTGCATCCAAATTTGTTACTGAGATGCGCAGTCCAGTAAAGATCTTGTGCCTGTATAGTTTCTCGAGGCGACCTACATCCACATCCTGGCCTGAGATCCAGCGTTCATGTAGTTGAGCAATCCAATCGATACCCATGAGCTGGATATCTGTCCGTGAGCGAGCTGCAAACCGGTACTTGTCAGACTGGGAGGAGCCGACGACGAGATGTGTGACGTCGGATGTGAGTGCACCTTGGAGTGTTGCCCCCATGTCGTGTGCCTGTCGCGTGATGGATGCGCGTTGATGGGCTGGTACGGCTGTGCAGCATAGGACGACATGGCTGAGGGGATTCTCACTCATCTGTGGCTGTTCATGGATGGCACAGTATGATGTCCTATCTATTCCTCTTGTTCGCGTCGAGGGACAATGCACGTGACTTCTTTGCTGCTACTTCTACTTCTGCTACTTCTACTTCTGCTTCTACTGCTACTTCACTTCTGCCTTACTGACACTCCTTCTTTAGCTTCCTGCCTAGTGTAGCAGCATGGCGGACCAGGCACTCCCCATCGCACCCCTCTCAGAGTCAGAGGAAATCAAGTACCGCAAAAAGTGCAAAGCACTCAAGAAGCGCATCAACGAAATCGAACAAGCCAACGATACCCTCATCACGAAGCTAGCACGGACGAAGCGCTACATCCAGCGTACAAGGCTAGAGCGTGCCTTCCTGCTCGAAAAATTGGAGCAGATTGCAAGTCGTGATATGCACGCGGAAGATGAACACGCATCACCCAGCCCACCGGCAAGTCCTGGCTTTGAAACGTATCTTCTGCAAAAGAACCCATCCTACCTCGCTGCCCATCCAGTGAGCATGTCACCTGAACCAGGGCGAGCCGCCAACGGTCATCCAAAACCAACACCAACAACTACGGGCACACCTGCCCCTTCCAAGTTACGCATTGAGAAGCCCGCAACAGGCCATAAATCAAAAGCACAAGCAAAACGCGACCGTGACCCAAATCTACCACGTCGCCCCAAAAATGCCTTTTTGCGATTCTGTGATCAAGAGCGGGAAGCCATCAAAGCGAATTGGCAAGGCGATGAAACGGGCGAGCCATTGGATCTGTCAAGGGAACTCGGAAAAGTCTGGCAAGCCATGGATGATACACGGCGGAAGATGTATCAAGATCAGTTTGAGGAAGACAAGTTGCGCTATGAGCGTGAGTCCATTGCCTATGAGGCTCAAAAGAAGGCTGCACTGGACGCAGCCGCGAATGACACCTTGCCAACTGCTGCTGATTCACAGACGCCTGCGGTCGGTTCGACTTTGACAGAGCAGCCAAGACCCACTGGCTCGTCACCTGCACCGCCCGGTCACGCAGATTCAGCCATGGATGAGGATGAAAATATGACTGATATTGAGGATGCCGAGGAAGACGAGGAAGACGAAGGCACCGACCAGGACAGTGGCGACAATATGGACGAAGATGAGTCGGGCGACGATGCAGCGACGGAGGATGGCGCTGGACCCGGGCAAGCAACTCCCAGCGTACCCAAGAAGACGAGCGGCGGCGGCTTCACTGCAGTCAATTCGTCTTCCACGTAAGAGGACATGTGCAAATCGACAGGAGTTGTAGCGCTACAAGAAATAAAGACTAAACCAGGGCATTGCATAAAAGACGTGGTCATAGGGTCATCAGAGGATACTGTCAATATCAAATTCAAACAACGCAGCATCGGCAGGCTTGTGGAATTGAGACTTTGGAGGGCCGACCATGCCATTGCTCTTTGGACGAAGCGCAGACGAAGGCAGGTTGATAGTTTTGATGGAGAGAGCTTTGTTGGACCCCGGCAATGTTGAGGAAGAAGAGCGACCTGGGGCTTTGCCTAATGGTCTAGCGACACTTGCATTCTCTTTCCCGCTTGCTCCTTTGGTTCTCGCCCGAGCAGATGCGGTCGGCGCAGCATAACTCGCTACTTTGGATTTGGCTTTTGATTGCCACTTATCAGAACCATCCTCTTCAATCGGTACGAAAGCTGGCAAAGGCTCATCTTGCAAAGGCTGGGTATATGCCTTCCATCGTTGAGATTTCTTCGCTTGCTTTGACAGTACATCCAAAGCATCCCAATCCATGGGCTCCATGTTCTCAGGCTCGGAAAAGGGCAGCTCATCAGTGACGGGTGGCGGCGCATATTCTGGCTCAGGGATATCAATCCCCGTCGCCAGTGCTCTGTCCAGCGCTTCTCTCAAGGCAGCTCCACCGTTTGCTGTTTGTGTGAGTGCTTCTTCCTGCAACGGCACATCGAGCTTGAAGACTGGTTTTCCCAGGGTCATACTCACTTTACTCACAGGCGAGTGCCGCTTGCCCGTCTTGACTGCGCTTGAAAAGGGCTGACGGTGATGCACATTGGTGGATTTGGCACCGAGTGCTATGCGCGGCTTATTTGCAGGCGTAATGAAGTGTGTAGAGGGCGCAGCGATATTGTTCTTGGGTGTTTTTGGGAATGCCGGGGCATTGGATCTGTTCTCCTGGTCACCCCTCAGCCTGATATCTGCCTGACGGTGCATCATCTTCTCTAATCTACTTCCTATGCCTAGCCCTGCCTTAGCTGCTGCCTCTCAGCCTCTCCCAGTCCTCAGCAGTGAGTGGTCAGTGGACGTGGTGGTGGCTGGTCTCTTCTGGTCGTTGCTTCAGCTGCGAAACAAAAACAAAAACAAGAAACAGCGACACAGACCAGCGACCATCTGCCAGCATGGACATCGCAGCGTCCCTCTCAAGGCTTTCTGTAGCAGATGCAGCGCGTGTCCTCAAAGAGACCAATGCAAATACTCAGCACAGTGCCAGCACTGCCAACACTGGTAGTAAGACGCATCACGCAGCCGACAAGCCATTACAAGCGCAGAGTGCAGGGACACAGCCCGTCAATAGGCTGCTCAAGCTTGCAGTACACAATCAAACAAGCAATAAGAATATTGCACTTTCAACAAATGGATACCGCCTAGCTCAGGTAGACCGGCATCACGATCGCAAGTCAAACGAAGCCAAAGAGAATGACGGAACAAGCGTTGCTTTACCGAAACAACCCTCTGCGCCGACTGCCTGGCATTTGAGTATGTTTGAGATTGGCAAGCCTCTAGGGAAGGGCAAGTTCGGGAGAGTCTACTTGGCACAAGAGAAGCGATCAGGCTTCGTGTGTGCGCTCAAGGTCTTGCACAAGGCAGAGCTGATGCAATCCAAGATTGAGAAGCAGGTGCGTCGTGAGGTGGAGATCCAGAGTAATTTGCGGCATCCCAACATCTTGCGTCTATATGGACACTTTTACGACAGAGATCGCATCTTCCTGATTATCGAATTCGCTGGCCAGGGCGAGCTGTACAAGCATCTTCGTAAGCGTGGCCGATTCAGCGAAGCCCGTGCAGCTGACTACGTCGCACAGATGGCCTCAGGACTGTCTTATTTACACAAGAAGCACGTCATCCATCGCGACATCAAGCCAGAGAACATTCTACTCGACTTGAATGGTCTCTTGAAGATCAGCGATTTTGGCTGGTCTGTTCATGCTCCCAACACAAGGCGTGCCACGCTCTGTGGTACGCTTGATTACCTGCCACCAGAGATGGTCGAGGGCAAGGATCACAACAAGAATGTCGACTTGTGGTCACTTGGGGTCTTGTGTTATGAGTTTATTGTTGGGACGCCGCCTTTTGAAGACATGTCTGGCCATGCAGCCACATATAAGCGTATCGCCAAAGTCGATTTGCGCATTCCCGATCATGTCAGTGCAGAAGCCAAGGATCTCATCACGCGCTTGCTGCAGTACAACCCTGAGCGTCGCTTGGCCCTGGATCAGATCCAGCTGCATCCGTGGATTCGAAAACACGCAGATTCATTCGTCAAGCGGACGAGTAGCTAGCAGGGTGCTCAGCTTGAAAGCTCTCTTTGTATGAAACGACGCATGCTATTCCTCCTATTGCTTTGAGCTCCTATGCCTCCGGCTGTGAAGTCCTGCTGATGGGCCTCACTTCCGGTAGCCAGCCCGCGATCTTTTGCAAGACGACACGCTTGGGTACGATAGACCGATTTATTGCAACAAGCGTCGTTGCATCGTGTCCCTGTTGTAGAAGCTTGGCCACAGCCTTGTATGATGCCCAGCCTGATTCCTGTGCCTCGTTGGCATCCGACGAAGCAAGCTGCTCCGTCAGATGTGCCAAGTCGGGTGCTTCATAGTCGACTGCCACTGGTCGTTCTGCCACACGACGCGCTTCCAGTCTGCGCTGACGCTCTGCTTCATCTAGTTGAACCTTGGACTGCGGCCGAGCGGGTCGATTGCCCATCTCGCCGACCTTGCGCGGTCCACCAGGTCCTCCTGCAGCAGCTCCCCGTCGCTGAGAGCCCCCCATTCGACGTCCACCATTCATAGTAGAAGCAGCAGGCAAGGCGAAGCGTGTTCCAGTCTTGGTGCCCTTCCCTGGAACACTAGACGGTGTACCACGCTGCCGTTCAGCGACTTTATCCGCATACGACCGTCGCTTCTGTACAGCACCCGCTGACGAATCAATCCCTGCACTTGCTGCCAATCGATCGAGGCTCGCCACATCACGACGGAAGCTGACACGATCACTGCCCGTACCAGCCATACTGCTAGGTCCGGTAGCACCTGTAGGTGACCTGCGTGAAGCCAGTGTATCGAGTGCAGCAGTCAAATGACTCTTCACTTCAGATGCTTGAGGTTTGGCTTGTCCTTGTGGCCGTCTACTGGAAGAAACGCCTAACGGCTGCACATTGCGTAGATTACGGGTATTTTGACCAGGACTGCGATTCGCCATCCTCTCGAGAAAGGCAGAGGTTTTGTTGACAAATGCATTGGGTTTCCCACCTGGTCCACGGGCTTTCAGCTCAGCAGCCTCAACCATACGGGTCATTTGCCCGAGTGCTGCATATTTGGGATCGATCTTGCGGGGTCTCAATGCAGAGAGTGTGTCGAAGGTGAGCTTCGCCTTGGGTCCAGACATCCTGAACTATCTGATGCTGTCCTTCTCAGCTGCGTATGAGCTCTGGGCCCTTCTGTAGCAGCCTCTGGTACTTGGTGTGCGTTGCGTCTTGGTCGTCTGAAAATCTCGCGGCACAACTCACAGACGGTGCAGTACGCAGTCTACACAGACACAGACCAGCCAGTGGAGTCATGGCAGAGCGCAAGGTCATCAGCAAGTACTTTCCGCCAGACTATGACCCCACGCAAGTCACCAAGACCCGCAAAGGCAGAGGAAGCGGCATCAGTGGTGGTGGCGGCAGCATCAATGGCAAGCAAACAGTGCGACTCATGACGCCCTTCTCCATGCGCTGCACAACATGCGGAGAATTCATCTACAAGGGCAAGAAATTCAATGCGCGAAAGGAAGAGACAGGCGAACGCTACTTTACCGTCAAGATCTTTCGCTTCCATATTCGCTGTACGCGATGCTCGAATCCCATCACTTTCAAGACGGACCCGAAGAATGCCGACTTCACGGCAGAGTCGGGCGCTACGCGCAATGTCGAACCTTGGCGGGCACCAAAAGCGGCAGAGGGGGATGATGAGACGGAGCTGGATAAGCTGGCTGAAGAAGAAGAGGCAACGGCCATGGAGCAGCTTGAAGTCAAGACTGTCGATGCCCGTCGCGAGATGGAGATTGCAGATGCGCTCGATGAGATTCGTGTGCGTAATGCAAAAGCAGGGAGGATGGATCCAGATGTCTTGTTGCGCAAATTGGCGGCAGACAAGGCGAAGGATGAAGCAGCGAGGATGGCGCAACTGCAAAGTGCGACGGAAGCTAATGAAGCGGACAAGGCTTTGGCTCGAAGTGTCTTTGCCTCTGAGCAGACGGATGCGCCTGTGAGACGTATACGAGAGGATGAAGAGGAAGTTGCCGCCGCTGCTGCGAGGCCTGCACCAGCACCGATAATCAAGCCAATGCCCCTGGCGAAGAAGCGTGAACGGGGTGCCTTGCTCGGCGTCAAGTTGGTCAAGAAGACGAAGCTTGTATGATGTATGATAATGAAGTAATGAATGAAATTCCTACAACTCATCAATCTCATCGTCCGAGTCCAAGTCGCCATAGCTCTCCTCCAGCCGTCTGCGCTCCTCCTCGAGCTCGAGCACGGCCTTTCTGCTCGTGTCTTCAGGGAAACGCATAGCCCGCACACTCTCATTACGCAGCTCAAGGCAAAACTTGATGCGCTCGTGGAAGCCATGTTGTGGTGCATCTGAGCTGTAGATGTCAACAGGAGGCGCACTCAACAATTGAGCCTGTTCGTGCGAGAGTGTTGCACTGATGATGTTTTCGTGAATTGCCTTTGACACAATGTACTCTGCAGACTCCTCGCTTGACAAGCCGAGCTTGAGACAAATGTCCTTGAGAGAGATGCGGGAGTAGGATAAGCTTATCGAGCGGATGCCTGTCTTGAGCACATTGTTTCGCAGTCGAGCGACGAGTGAGGCATTGCCGTCCTTGGAGAATGCCTCATTGTGTGTCTGCATTACCTTGGCAAACTCTGTCAAGTCTCCCTTCCGCACAGCATTCACCAATGCGGCATATGGGCGCAGCGACTTCTCCAAGAATGGTTGCTTGAGTTCGCTCTTGGCCGGAATCTCTCCAATCAAGAGTTGCACGACCAAGTTGAGCTTGTGCACTGACTGCAAAAAGCCAGCCGTGTGCGCATTCATATCGACTTTGCGAATGGCATTTGTCAAATAGTCGCTCGCGCTCGAATAGTCGAGTTGAATAGCGCGCACGCGGGCAACGTAGTAGAGATACCGTGCAATGACAGCATTCGGGGCAGCGGTCGGAAACGTCGTCTTGCTGATGAGCTTGTCTGCTCCCATTACATCATTGAAAAGCAAATGGTTCCTCAACAGCAGTGTGATGAGCATCGCCAGAGAAGCATTGTCGTGCCGGAGGGTCGCCGTGCGCTGTGCTTGCAGCAGAGTTGGACGGATCTCCTCGGCAAGATTGAGCAGTTCTGCAAAGCGAGCATAGTAGAAGTAGATTTTCGAGGCAATCGGATCAAACTTGCGATTGTTTGCAGCTCGAATGTAGAGGAGTAGCGATTGACTGAGACGATAACCAGTTTCGTATTTCTCTTCTTTAAGCAGCGTCACCTGGACGAGGAGGCCGATGGTTATATCAACAAGAGGAGGAGCAGAACCTGTCAGGCTCTTGGCATTATAAGTTCCGGACAAAGCCTCCGCAAAACTCGGCGATGATTCGAAATGCCTGATAGTCTGAGCGAGGACTTGACTGCTGAGCAGCGGTCTGATCTGCGGTATGGAACGCGCAAAGATGCTGAGCTTGCTTGAAGCACCGGGCAGGACGCCTTCGATGAGCTGCTTGACCTTGTCGGTTGCCGCAGATGTCTCGTCCACAGCGGGCGGGTCCACCTCCATGTCGTCTGCCATGGCTTCTAACTCGCAGTAGCCTCGCTGGACACGCTGCCTGTCTCTTGGGTGAGTAGCTCTTGTATCTCTCTACATGACGCGTCTCTCGCTCGCTGCGGTCATCAGGGTTAGGCTAAGTGGTTTCAGATGGGCAGGAACTACGGCAACCTCGCGAACGTCCCAGCAACGAGCAGCGGAAACACAATAGACGCATCGCCATACACCTTGACAGCCTCTGCATCACCCCGCAGCTTCCCCCAGCTGATACTCTCGTCCGGTCTTGCACCAGAATCACTGCCGTCAAATTCCTGTCCAGTATTGATATATACAGCATAGTCAGACCCGTTCCGCATCAGGTTCGCATTGGAAATGTGGTGCTTGACGACACCACCACCTAGTATGATCATGCCTGTTTGTTTTGCACGCACAGCAATGGTGTTGATCTTGCGAATGTCCGAAGCAATATCGACAATGAGACCGGGATTTTTAAACGAGTGGAAGTAAATCATATCGCCGAGTGACCCGTCCGTCAGCGCAGGGCAAAAGATGGGAATATCGTTTTTATACGCCCAGTACAGTACGCTTGAAGGATCATCGATAACCTTACCCAGTCGATGTATCATGGAAGAGGGTGTCCATATGACCTGTTCCTCCTTTTGTTCCTTGAGCATCTGGTCCAATACAGGCAGCACCCAGTCCTCAAATTTGCAGTAGTTGTCGTTTGGGACGAGCAAATTCCCTATCCGATTTAGCCCCTTGGATCGGAGAGATTTGCCATCCAGGTTGAAAGCTCCGAGGTAGGTGGGCCCAAGGCACTTGATGAGGTCTTCTTCAATGCCGCCTGCTGTGGTCACCAGACATGATACATGCTTGTGCTCGACCAAGAAGCGTATTGATTCTCTCACTCCGCTCGATATAAGGTTCGAGGTGTAGCCGAGGAAGACAGTTGTCCGTGCATCCTGTTCCGTTGGCTCAGGGGATCGCCAGGCACGCTAGAGTATTAGCTAGCTCGGCAGTGGCCACTGCACATACCATCTGTTCGATGACTTCAGCTGCTCTACCGACTGAGGTGGCCTGAAAGCCTGTTGTGGTCATTGACGCAAGCAACTCATCCACTGTGATGCCATAGCCACGCCTCGCTGCGTCTCGTTGTAGATTGTTGAAGTCAGGACCTTGCACTTGCACGGAATCCTCGGGCATGGCGGCGGACTGCACTAAGACCGCCGCTGCAGCCTTTTGCGCATCGTCTCGCGACTGGTCTCCATCGTCCATCTGCCTCTCTAGCCTCGACACTGCAGTCTGAATGCACAATAGCAAGTACTCGCATGCGGTTGATCGTATCTGGATACAAAAACGTCCCCGCAATTCTCACGCTTGGAACAACGCGCATCCAGCGGCAAGCTTGAAAGTCGCGACGCGTAACAATTGCAAGCAGTGCAGCATTGACCAGTAGCTGGAGCTCTGCATCTAGACATGGGACTCTTGTCTCAGATAGGGACGCTTCTTTCTCTGGATACGCTCGATGGACAGGTCCACAAACGTGATGCCACCTCATCCAGGAAGCTGCGTTGGAAGACGCCAGAGTTCATCTTCTACTTTCTAGTCATTGCCGTCTGCTTGCCTCTGATGTTCAAGGCCGCGATTGAGATCTCTGACAGTCGTCATCCAAATTACACTAGCTATGCCCATCTACTTACTGCTGGCTGGATACCAGGACGGCAGGTCGATGATTCAGACGGCCAGTACAGCTCGTTTCGGTCGCAAATTCCCCTGCTCTTTGTTGTACTAGGAGGTCATCAGGCTGCACGGTACGCATATGACATATTGACGGGGTCCGCGGACAATGCTACAAATCGCAAGACTGCTCGCATAAGATTTGACCTTATTTCTGGTCTCGTCTTCCTTGTTGCACTACATGGCACAGGCGCAATTAAGCTACTTGTTATCATGGCGTATAGCTATACTGTCGGCAGGACCTTTGGTCAAAGCATCTACACGCCCTTGCTGACCTGGACATCCATCATTGCGCTCTTCTTCCTGAACGAATGGTATCAAGGCTACAAGTTTGCAGCCCTGTCTTCATCGCTCGCAATTCTAGATGAATACTCTGGCCTCCTTGACAGATGGCACATTCACTTCAACGTCACAGCATTGCGCATCATCTCATATAACATGGACTACTACTGGTCCATCGGCAAGCCTGCGGAGAAGCCAAAGAACAAGGTACCCGATGAACGTGAACGCATCATTATACCGCCTCCAGCATCAGATTTTTGCTTCGGCAACTTCGTGGCCTATGTCTTTTACACACCTCTCTACTTGGCTGGGCCAATATTGACGTTCAACAACTACATTGCTCAGCAACATGTGCAGCCTACCACCATCACGAAACAACGCACCATTGCCTATGCCATCCGATTGCTCATCTCTCTGACCATCATGGAACTTGTCCTTCACTTCATCTACGTCGTAGCCATGTCCAAGGCGCATGCATGGCAAGGTCTCTCGCCAATGCAAATCTCCATGCTCGGCTATTTCAATTTGCACATCATTTGGCTGAAACTTCTGATTCCCTGGCGCTTCTTCAGGCTCTGGGCCATGTCAGATGGTGTGGAAACGGCAGAGAATATGATTCGCTGCATGTCCAACAACTACAGCGCCCTGGCCTTTTGGCGCGCGTGGCATCGCAGCTTCAATCGATGGGTAGTGCGATATATCTTCATCCCACTTGGCGGTAGTGGCACCAAGACGACTGGCGGCGCTGCGAGCATGTTCAGCTACCTGCTCAACTCATTGGCAGTCTTCAGCTTCGTGGCCATCTGGCACGATATCTCGCTGACCCTGTTGACATGGGGCTGGCTTGTGGTGATCTTTTTGATTCCAGAATTGATTGCTACGCAATTGACAAAGCCACTACGCAAGGAATGGTACTATCGCTACCTATGTGGAGTCGGCGCTGTTGGCAACATCCTCATGATGATGGCTGCCAATCTTGTTGGCTTCTGCGTTGGCGTCGATGGTCTGCGCGACATGATCTCAGAAATCTTTGGCAGTTTTGCTGGGTTTGCCTTCCTGGGCATTGCGTGCAGTGCGTTGTTTGTTGGTGTACAAGTCATGTTTGAAGTCCGTGAAGATGAGGCGACGCGTGGTATTGACTTGCGTTGTTAAGATGCAATGGCACCGAGCCAGACACAGTCTCTCGGAGCCTCAGGCCCTCAAGGTCAGCTGTCGGGTTCAGATGGCAGTGCACAGACTCAATCTCAATCTCAAACAGGCACAAGATCCCCTATTCGACACACCCCTGAGGTCTGAGAGCTCAAGGATATTTAGCTCGCCTTTCACTATTCATTCCTGAAAGCATATCTCATTTCAAGAGAGATGGCAAACGAAAGCGTGCAATGGGATGAGAAGAGCATGGATCTTGACATGAAGTATGGTGATGAGCAGATTCTGCCGCTGTATACACGGCATCAATTACAAGCTCTGGAGGACCCGAGTTGGACGGTGGATCAAGTCAAGACGCTGGTTCTTGAAGTTCTGGTGGCAATGCTGGTAGCGATGTCGATCGCGCATCTAATCATCGCGTACATGCGCGAACACGGCGTTATCTTTTCAGTTGCTTGGCGCTCGAGTACTGTATGCGACTCTGCAGCCTCGTTTCTCGAAGTCTCCTGGCCCACTGTTGCAGAGAATGCGAGTCAGGCAGCGAGTGCCTCAAACACACAACAAGCGCCGGACTTCACCGGACTAGGTCAGCTGTGCAAGACGGTTCACAGATTCATGAGCTTTTATGCGCACTGAGTGGTGGAGGTCATAAGAATCGATTCATAGATGTACTGTACAATAGATCAATATGGCCGACTGAGCGCTTGTTCACTAGATGTCCCTAGTGATGGTACTGGACCTGATGACGTTAGTTCAATGCGCTTTAGCAGCATAGAAGGACATACCCTGCCGCTGCCCACTGCTATCGAAAGATGGCGTCCCCTGCGGATGATGTATAGGACCTTGGGAATGATGGTGTAGCGGTGGATCTTGTGCTGCACGACGATAGGCATGATTGGACGATGTAGGCTACTGCTTCTCTGGCTTGTCCTGGGTCCTGGGCGCCTCTTTATAGTGGGTCACGTACCAGACTGCTTCTCTCTCGCCTGGGCCAGCCACGATGACGGCGGCAATCTTTCTTTGCTGGAGACGCTCCCTCCGCCTACTGCTCGCCAACGACACAGACACGCCTCCAGGCAGTGCTCAAGGCTATATTTGGGCAGAAGGCCAAGCTGTCAATTACTACACACTACCTTCCTAGGTGGACTGGGCTGAGTAGCCTGAGCTAGCACGAGCCCTGTTGACAAGTGTCCCACTCCAATCGCTATCTGCAGCTGACCACGCTCGTCGCTCAGCCTCGACTGTCGCCAAAAGCTGCGCTTGGCATCTCTGCTCAGTCAAGCATTGGACCTTAAATCATGAGCCGCACACAGATCCTCCATCAAGCCCGTAATGGTGTCCGCGTCGTGCTGTATACATTGCTAGGCACAGGCACGACGGCGGCCCTAGGCTTTGGCGGCATGCATCTCTTTCTGGAGAAGCAGGAACCCACTCCCTCATCTTGGCCTGCAAAAGCTCGCTTCGCCTACCGAGCTGCCGTCTTCAATCAGCGCTTCATGGACCAGCCTGAGGCTGCGCGGGAAGATCTACGTATCGTGCTAGCGCAGCTTCAGGAAGCAGGATCAAGTAATGAGGCGACTCAGGAAGTCTGCCTGGCCAATGTATATGTCATGCTTGGTGACACGGCACGCAAACAAGGCAACTTGCCTGAAGCACTCGAAGCCTACGTCTCAGCTCTAGCTGCTGTACCCGTCAATAATAAGACCACAACACTGCGGGCGAGTTGTGCGAGAAAGCTCGGTGAGATCCAGGAGCGGCTGGGTCAGCATGCCGAAGCAGCTGCCGCCCTCGATCTAGCCGTACAATGCTTCTTTCCTGAGCATCGACCCGGTATGCCAATCAAAGTACAACCAACAGTTCGGCATGAGCCAGAGATGCTAAAAAGTGTCAAAGCGCTTGCTCTGTTGCGTGCAAAGCAGGGCGAGCTGAGAGATGCACTCAACACACTCATGTCTGTGCTTCAGTATGAAGAAGTTCATCCTCAAATCACCATACACTCTTGCCAGACTGCCAGTACCATGTCCAACATCTCTGAGCTGGTATGGGCGCTTGGCAGCACAGTTGAATGCGAGAAATGGGCGAAACGGTCGCTCAACATTTGCCTCGAGCCGCAAAATAGGCATGATGATTACTGCGGCGAATGTGCCGCAAATGTAAGTCTCTGAAGCTTGATCCTTGCAGTGCTAATCATCTAGAATTACAATACGCTCGGGCTTTTGGCGAGACGTGCAGGGAATATGCCTCAGGCGCGACAGGAGTTCAGCAAGGCTCTCCTGGCTGCTGAGCGGTCCAAGTACGAGACGGGCCTCTATGAATTTGGCGCCAACTTGGAGTCCTGTCAGAAGATGTAGCATTTGATAGATCTGGCAGACAGTAGCAGCTGAGTCGCTGAGTTGCTGAGTTTATTGAGCTGTTTCCTTGTGCGCGACGAATTTGACGCATGGATTGACCAGACAACGAGCCTTGAAGCAAGACTAGCAGGCGAGAGAGAGACCAAGAGGGACAGCAACCATGTCTTTCTCGAGTCCCATTGCTCGCTCTCTTCATGAGTCACAGGGCCGGGCAGCTTCACCTGCAATAGGTAGAGCAGCCCCGACGACGCCGCAACAAGCAGGTAGCGCGTCAACACCCACGCGACTCTCCTCCTTCCCGTCTCCCTTGCCTGCTACACCGACTTCAGCTGCTCAAACACCGACGGGTCGATGGTCGCACCCGGTTGTCAGCTTGATTCCGGAGCTGCAGCGAAAGAATGCGCCCAATGATAGCACCATCAGGAAGATCCTGCTCAACGCGTTTGCTCTCTTTGCCATCTACAAGGCATCTGTCTATATAGACATGGTTGCGAGACTTCTCTCAATGGATCTGCGCCTTATGATGTACATAAGATACGGTCTGTATGCACTACTGTCCTACAACGTCGCTGAGAATGTGCGGCGATTCGGATGGACCTTGAGTGATGCCGCAGCACAGTCCTACAGCTTGACGGAGGCTCAACGCAAGCAGCTCAATCTCCCTGCATCACCAGCATCAATGGCCAGTATAGCTGCCAACAAGATTCTCAGCGCTGGCACGCCCACTCCCCATCGACAAAACCTGACACCACCCAAATACCAGAAACAATCGACGCCGAGCCCGAGTGCGTCGCGGATTGTGTTGGATGCAACAGAGAGTGGAACACAGTCGAGTCAATCGAGACGAAGGTCGTCACTGAGCAGTGATGGCAGTACGGATCGACGGCCTGCCTCGCCTGGCGGCGTGTTTCGACAGTCGCCCTTGGGTCGACAAGCTGAGGGACGTTCCATATCTTTACATTCGAATACAGCAAGCGGATCTCCACTGGCTATCGGTCGCTGGTGACTTTCTGGCTCTTCATGTCATGAAGGAAGTTGTTTAGTCGTACACTTTGAAAAGTTAGCACAAGCATCGATGAAAGAAATAGCCTCTTACCGTGCACAAGACCGTAGAAGAGAGTCCATGTGAGAAGATAAGTAGGAAGTCCACCGCTGCCAGACACAACGCCAAGCCACAGCGACCACGGGTCACCCAAGTAGCGTGTAGCGCGTCCATGTCGCGAAATGGTCTTGGCATCTGGCACCGCTGGCATTCGTAGAGCATAGATGCATAGAGATACGGCGATGCTGCCAGCCAAAAACAAGGCAAAGCCCGTGAAGCCAGTCAAGCCCAGCACGCCGGCAACGAGACCCAGGATAGGTGCTGTCATGTTGCGCACGAATGCCACGTTTTGCGTGTTGTGCAACAAATTCTCTGGCACAATGGGCAGATAGTCCTGCTTGAGCTGCTGCGTGCTCATCTATGCTTGTATAGTGTTGTCTAAGAAGGAGATGGGGATTCAACAGATCAAGAAGCTTGAGCTTGTCGTTGTCTCTGTCTTTTGAGATGGGAAATCCATTCTACGGCGAGATACAGCAGCTACCATCATCTACTTTCTGTTGGCACCATCATCAGCATCACCCTTGGCAGAAGACTCAGACGACGCGTCAGCAGCATCAGAGGCCACAGGCTCCTGCTCGTCCTCCTTGTCGAGGTCCTCCCGGTCAGAGACGCGTGTCTTGCTCTCCTTCTCCTGCGCTGCCTCTTCCGCAATCAAATCGGCCTGCTCCTTCAGCACATCCAGACGCTGCTTGTTGGTGGCATGGCCTTCGAGAGACGACACTTCGAGCTCAGCCTCGTGGTAGAGCTCCTCCGGTAGACTAGAAAGCGTTGCAACCAGAGCATCATAGAAGGACTCAGGCTTGCCATCATTGTGGCCATAGCTAAAGGCATTCGACAAGATGAGCAAAGTCGATGGCACACGGTGTTTGAGACGCAAGTCAAGCCACTGCTTGAGCTCGTCACGCAAGTGACCCGGTGAGGAGCCTTGTGTGCGAATGCCGCGAGACTGACAGGCGGCATGCAGCTCAGGCACACTCAAGGAGGTGACGCCTTCGTATGCAATAGCCTTGTCGTCGCGCTTGATTTGCCGCATACGATGACGAATGTTGTAACGCAGCAGTGTGTCTGTTCCAAAAGACGACAAGTTCATGTAGCGGCACATGGCAATCAATTGCGGCCGCGACAAGTTGTCGAGTGTCAAGTCGTCCTTGAAGATGCGACAGACCTTGACAATATCCTCGTGTGTTGGGATGACTGCAGATGACCGTACCTTCTTGAAGAAGGCGACAAATTCCTCGCGCTGTCTGGTCGTCGCCGAGAGCGGTAGGCCAGACTCCTGGATCGTCTTTCTCAAAAAGCCACTGACGCCCTCTCGCGTCGTTGTTAGCTTCTGAGCCTTGGCTTCTTTCGCCTTTGCACCTTCATATGTCGAGGGCAACATGTTTGGGAAGATCTTGAGGGCGACAGGGAGCAAGAGCTCTGCAAAAGGCACAATGACAAAGGCCGAGAAGGGCACCAGCCGGAGCAGGTCCTGTACGGTGCGCTTGAATTGTCGCCATTCTCGACGGGTGAGTTCGTGACCTGCCGCCATTTTGAGAGCAAGGCGGAAGGAGAGCTTAACCTCAAATACGAGCAGCTTCGTGCCGTCTCGGTAATGCGCTGCTTCCTTCTTTACTTTCTCCCAGAGCGTCAGTTTCTTCTCATTCTTTGATGATTTCGCTGGCAATCCAGTCTCGACATCGACTTGACCCGTACCCAGTGCCGACTTGACAATAGCCTCTTCTTGTTCCGCAATCTTGGCCTTTTGCTCGTCCGTCAAGTCTTCTCTCTCGCCCTTGCTCGTTTCATCTTTAGTGCTTGTCGACTTGGTGGCATTACATCTAACAGTACCTGCCGTGCTCTGATCGCTGTGCCCTTGCCGCCGGAGACTTGAAAATGATTGTGCCGGTGGGCGTGCACAATGTCGAGGGGTCGCTCGAGCGGTATAAAGGACTACGATCAGATTAGCAGCCGGACATCAATGCGAGACTGGGTTGCATACGTGTTGCGAGTTGCCTTGAGCATATGACCCGCTGGGCCCTGATCTCTAGCCGGAGCATGGCCTCTCTTGCTGTGTGTGTCGGCGTCTTGGCTCGTTCCCTTCCAACATCATCAAGTTGGGCGGCACAACGACCAAGACACACTCCATCATGTCTGCCCTCGTCTATGCCGCTGAGCTGAGGCTGGCTGAGCTCGCAGTGATCAGAGCCTCCAAGCTCACCTCCCTCGTCTTCCAAAACCTGGTTCAAGCGTCCACCGTCACCAAGGAAGACAAGTCTCCTGTCACCATTGCAGACTTTGGTGCTCAGGCCATTGTGAATGCAGTGCTCAGCCAGGCATTCCCAAAGATCCCTATCGTTGGAGAGGAGGATGCTGATGCGTTGCGGCAAGATGCTTCTGTCTCCGACAAGGTCTGGAATCTCGTCTCGAAGATTCTGGCCGAAGAGGAAGAGCAGAAGGTAGGACCCATTGCGTCGCAGACAGAAATGCTTGAGAAGATTGACCTCGGTCAGTATGCTGGCGGAGAATCTGGCCTGATGTGGGCATTGGACCCGATTGACGGCACAAAAGGCTTCCTTCGCGGTGGCCAGTATGCTGTGTGCCTGGGTCTCATCAAGGACGCCAAGGTCGTTCTCGGTGTCATTGGATGCCCGAACTTGCCCGTCGACCCCTCTCAGCCAGAAGGCAAGAAGGGTTTGCTCTTCTCTGCTTTGACGGGATGCGGTGCCTATACTCAGCCTCTCGACCGCAGCGAACCAGAGAAGCGCATCATGATGAACAAAGTTAAAAGTCCAGCAGAAGCAAGCTTCTGTGAGTCTGTCGAGTCTGGACACTCAGCACATGACACAAATGCCGATATTGCTCGTAAGCTTGGCATCACGAAGCCATCCGTGCGCATGGACTCACAGGCAAAGTACTGCTCGATTGCACGCGGTGATGGTGACATCTACCTGCGTCTACCAGTCTCTGCCACTTATGAGGAGAAAATATGGGATCATGCTGCTGGTAATGTCATCATTGCAGAAGCAGGTGGCGAGGTGAGCGACATGGAGGGAAAGCCGCTCAACTTTGGCAAGGGCAGGACGCTCAAGAGCAAAGGTGTCATTGCATGCGAGGCGGGCATCTTTGATCAAGTGATTAGTGCTGTAAAGAGTGCGACCAGCGCCAATCTATAGCCGGTCCTGCCATACGTACATGTAGTCCGTTCATGTCTAGAGCTTCACGTCAACAAACAAAAATTCGTCCTTGAAGTATTGCTTGTACGTATCACGGTCCAAGCTGCGTCGGCACACCTGCATGTCCTCGTTGATGTCCTCTACCAGACTCTCCATGCTTGTATAATTGTACTCCGGCCGGATGAAGCCAATAACAATGACTTTCATCTGCTTGCCATAAAAGTCACCGGCGAACTTGTGCATGATGTGCACCTCTGCACTGCGCACCGTGTTCTTGTAGAAAGGATTCCAACCGACACTCATGACCATCTGGTGCACCTGACCGTCTGGTCCGTCGCCATTGTGCAAGACCCGCGCCAAGCCGTAGTATATGCCAGACTGCGCATGCTCAAGCAATTGTGGGATGGCCTCCTCGGATAGATTGGCGGTGGGTATGCCAAGCTCTTTACTGCCTCGACCAAATCCCTTCACGACGTCGCCCTGGATGCATATGGGAAATGGTTCTTTGGGTCCATCTTCTGGATCAACCACGCGTGGCCTATGTTCTGGCCGTGCTGCTGGCGTAGATGCCGAGGGCGTGTTACTCATGCGGATGTTCTTGGGTCTCGAGTCCTTATGAGCTCGTGGATGTTGGCGAAAGTGGAGGAAGCGACCAGATGGGAAAGAAGATCCAGGCAAGCACTTGTCAGAGGTACTTGCCGGATGCTGCTAGGGGCTACAGACATACAGACTAGGTCAAAAAGGATATTCATGCATCGGAGTATATCATCTACTTCCAAAGTCCATAGATGATCCAAGATTCCACTTACAGCACCCAACATTGGATGCAACAATCATTTCGCTGAATCTATGCGCCCACACTGGCTTCCTTTGTGGCAAGCTTCTCAGTAGCAGCCTTGTCCTTGAGCACCTTCTTCTCGTGGTCCTTGATGCTCGCTTCAGGATGTTGCCTGTGCCAATTGTATGCCTAACATGTTAGCATCCCTTCATGATACATAGCCACCAAGGGCCATGAGCGGTACCCGGAAGAATTGATAGCCGCCACCAAGACCAACAGATGCATTGATAGCTGCCAATGCGTAGTTCTTTGGTGTAATCACAAAACACCACCGTGTCCAAATACTGCCCGTCACCATCAAGGCACCTTGTTGAGACATGGAGATCTGCTCTGCAGGCCTGAAGTAGTCGGCAAAGGAGGCCGCGGCAACGCACTAACTGTTAGCAGCGTGATCGAGGAAAGCAGCGCCAGAAAAGCGAATCTCTTCAAGCAGGCTATATCCCAATGCTGGAGTGATATGGGCAGCCAGATCCATCGCCGTGTCAGGTAAGACATACCATCTTTGCTACGGGAGCCCTATACGCGCGTTAGCATGATGTCTTGTGCGAGTCACGTCTCCAGAGAGCGCGCATCTGCATACCAGAAATGGGACGTCTTGGGGCCAACGGGCGAATTCCAAAGCTTTTGAAAGGTAGACATCGTGGCAGCGATAGACAGAGGAGTCTGAGATGTGCTGTGTATGCGGCCAAGGACAGATACAGCGCCTAGAGAAGAACCTGAGGAAGCGTGCTGCTGGAACTCCACGATTGTGAATGTTGGGCGAATTGAAGACGGGCGGGTGGGAGGACTGACTGCAGTCACATTTACGGGTTGTCTACAGAAAGCTGGTCCGTTGACTGAAATAGACGTGACATATGTATGTACATCGAGGCATCAGTCAGTGCCGCACTATATCCCATGCATCAGCTAACGGTCTCAAGGGCCTGGCGCCTCTTTCGAATTTGCTCCAGCATGCTCGCCTCCCATTCTGTCTGCTTCTGCAGGTTCCTGGTGCTGCGAAAGTCATACATTGGTTGGACCTGCGAATTAGATCAAGTCTTAGCAGAAACATACTCCTCACCATTGTCGCGAGCACGAAACGCTTGTTGGTAGCGTTTGCTGGTCTTGCTGGGCCTGCGACGAGAGTTGTGCCGAGCATCAACGCGAGGAACCA
This sequence comes from Protomyces pachydermus, assembly GCA_003717275.1. Lineage (NCBI taxonomy): Eukaryota > Fungi > Ascomycota > Taphrinomycetes > Taphrinales > Protomycetaceae > Protomyces > Protomyces pachydermus. The sequence continues at coordinate 52,434 of QXDU01000169.1, read as the reverse complement.
ATTCTTATCGCCCACAGTATCGACGAGTTGCTTGTACGCTCTTGTGATTTCGCCTTCATCAACGCTCAAGTCCTTGGCAAGCGACTCCCTGACTTTGCTGTCGATGGCTCGATGATCATCCTCGTCGACTTCTGCGTTTTCGTCATAATCTTTTTTGTTGGCATTGATTTTCTGCTTCTTCATCACAGATACAGAGACCAGATATGAGGCAGCAACAAGAGCTTCCGTCTTGAACCCCCGGCGGATATCGAAAGACACTTCCATGATCTTCTGCACCACATTGGTGGGCACTTGCAATCCGTACTGCTCACAAACCTCTCTGACCAAGGCCTGCTCAGCCTCACGTTCTTCTTGAGCCGAAGTGGACCTTGAAGTACGAGAGAGCACATTGCGTATCTGAGGATCGCGCGATATCTGCTCATAGAGCTTCCGGTAGCGATTCGGCGGGACAGGTGGCCGATCAAGTCGCAGGTCTGGTAGTCCCAATGAATGAGAGAGCTGATCACACGCAATGTGCGCGCATAGATAGAGTTTAGCAGCTTTTTGATTGTCCTCCAGGTGTACTTGAACATTGTCCAAAGCATGGGTGAGCTCCTCGAGTTCTCTGGGCAGCGTCGCATCCTGTACTTCCGGCAAGAGCTTGAGAAGTGCTTGCTTGACAGCCTGTCGCTTGCTCATCTGTCAGTCTGGCGCTGCATCAAGATAGAGCCCGCGTAGTATTACAGCTGGACTGGTGCCTGGTGGGCGGCGAGATTTTGATTTTCTCGGACATTGCAGACATTAGCAAGCACCACACAAACCAACCAAATGAGCGCTTCTTACAACCCTGACGAGAGCGGGCCCGTTAAGGCAGACAAGGTCAACTACATCTGCGCCGATTGTGGACAGAAGAACAACATCCAAATGCGCGAGGTCATCCGTTGTCGGTCATGCGGACACCGAGTCATGTACAAAGAGGTACGCTGCTTGTGCTTGACAACAGTCATGCTAACGAATCGTTAGCGTACAAAGAAAATGGTACAATTTCTTGCAGTCTGATGCAGGCGTACATCATCGGCCTCTTGCTTTAATTCTGTTGTACTTCAAGCGAATGTATTCATCACTATTTTCTGATCGCCCGTCGACTACTTGCGTATGCGATTTGTTCTGCTGATGGTCTACATGTTACATGGGCTCTATCGCTTGACCCATGTGTAGCTCTTGCGAGCCTTGGGCTTACCCGTCTTTTTACGCTCGACACGCCTGCTGTCTGCTGTGATGCAACCTGCCTTCCTCAAACTCGGCTTTAGTTCTGGCTCGTGGATGACTAGTGCCTTGGCCATGCCGAGCTGGATGGCTTCTGCCTGGCCTGTGGTACCACCGCCATCCACATACGCCCAAATGTTGTACTTGTCCAGACGTCCTGTCGTGTCTAGCGGCAAAAGAATGCTCTCCTTGTCATGTGGACCTTTGCTGAAGTCCTTCAGACCGCGTCCATTGATGAACAGCTCACCCTTGCCAGGCACAACCCATACCCTCGCAACAGATTCCTTCCGCCTGCCAACACCAAATGTGCGGCCGAAGCTGTCTGGCTTCAACTCCTTCTTGAGAGGCTCCGAGCCAAGGCGCTCACGCGTATAGTAAGCCATGATGTCTTGCACTTCTTGTGGCATGTAAGCTCGATCGATACGGTTGAGGCGGTTGAGCAGTTGAAGTAACTTTTTGTGGTCTGTAGGCCGCACATGGCTCGTCGTATCAATCTCCCGGTACTGCTCGATCGACCTCCAATAGGTCTTTGGATACTGACCGAGAGGTAGCTCCGGTAGCTTAGAATACTTGCGGACGATACGTTCGAGTGCTAGCAGATTATCATTGTAGACGCTGTTGCCTGTGAAATACGATTTTGATTCGGGTCTGTAGCCAAAAGATACAGAAGGATCGTAGTCATTTCCCTCTGCTCCGCGACTCCTCTGCGCTTGTCCAGTCACCAGGTTTGGCGTTTGAGTATTTCTGCAGAGACTTGAGCTTGCGAATGTCCTTGCTGCAAGCGTTCTGCTGCGCAACAGAGAAAGCGACCGCTGCATCTGTCCGGCTGGGTTCTTGACTACTGTCCGTTGATCCCTACTTGTCGCACCTGCTGCAAGAGGCTAGTCCGTATCTCTGCCTGTCTCTGGTCGTCGTCGTCCTTGTGCTGTGAGAATTTCGAAATCACCAAAGCAGCAACGAAGAGACTCCTTCACATACAGACACAGGCCCCAGCAGCTCTCTTCATCATGACGAACGCACCAGAACGCTATGAGCTCATTCTTGTTCCAGAAGGTGTTGCCAAGGTCGCCGTCACACCAGACTCGAAGCTGCCAAACTGCGCAACCATCAAGTTTGAGAAGGAAGACCACACACTCGGGAATCTGCTGAGATCACAGCTGCTCAAGGACGACAGAGTGCTCTTTGCGGCGTATAAAGTGGAACATCCGCTCGATCACAGTTTCATTCTGCGGATTCAGACCGTGGAAGGGTTCGAGCCCAAAGCGGCCGTCATGGCAGCGTGCCAGATTGTACTAGTCCAGCTCGATCAGCTCAAGAAGCGATTTGAGAGCGAATGGGAGCTCAAGAAGATTACAGGTGACGCAGGCTATTGATTTGACCATTATTGACAGTGGTACGATAAGGACTGCAGTACCAGGCTCACAAAATACAAATCTGCATTGAATACTCGGCAATAAACCAGGCTTGTCACGAGTCACAGCACACGGCGCCTTCCTTTACGGTCAAATCTACGCTGCAAGATTTGCAGAGGCCTTATCGATGTGTCGTTGGGGCCTCGAGCATTTGGCGAAGAAGACAGTCATCTTCGACGGATGACGGCTGCTCTGGCGTCTGAAGATCGAGTCGAAGCACAACATTGACCACATGCTGCATGGAGATTCGAAGCAGCCCTCGAAGCAGATGGGCAGTACACGAGAGGATGTATCCTATAGACCAAGTGTGCTCTGTATAATATGTATATTGGTGACGGTCAAATTTCGTGTTCGCGTCCAACAACAAATCACACAAGAACGCGACAGACATCCTGCACCAAAGCAGGGGACCAGAGCAAGCTGTGTATCTATCTAGCGCCTTGCCAGTCAACCACCGTCATACAAATAAACTTGATGTCTACCTCACAGCGCCGGTCGAGCAGGCCGACAACGCCGTTGCGCCGCATTGAACGCGGCTCCCTCTCAGCTCTCTCTCAGTCAAGAAACAGCACGGGTGGCGGTGAAGTGAGCGATATGCCTCTCGAATCATTGGATGTGGCTTTCGCTGAGCTAGCTGATTCTTTCAGCGACTTTCACGCCAACATGCAGCAGGTTGTTGAGCTCGGCCAGGGTGTATCGCGCTTTAACGAGAGCTTCGCGAGTTTCCTCTATGGTCTCAGCGTAAATGCGTTCTGTGTTGATTTCCCAGAGGTAGACAGACCTATGTTCTCATGTTCAGTTGAGCTAATATATTTTCGCAGGCACCAGTGGCAGAATCATTCAAACGTGCCGCTGAACGTCAAGCGTCGTCCTGGCAGCCAGAGTACAAGACTGCCACCAATAAAGGCGGCAGCGGTGCTGACAACACATTCATGACTACAGACGACTCGTTCGTTGAGCGGCCGCCTCCTCGTCAGAGCCTACCCGGTACTGGATCATTGCAGACTTCTGCTCCCAAACGTGGTGGCAGTTCGGCGAGAGGCCGTGGCGTCTCGTCGGCTCGTGGACGTGGCGCAAGGGCCGCTGCAGGAGCGCGGTAGTCATTCGGTGTCCATCATGCTCAGTGAATTTGGATCGTTGCATCAATGTGACTGCCTATATTATTGTTTGACGTCATTGGATTTGAGCAGCATGCACTTCGCTATTCATCAATCTACATACTCTGCGCCTAGAGTTGCTTGCTATCTAGATACGCTTGCCACTGTGAAGTCTTCGGATCAGCTCGTCTAATTCTGCACAAGAGACAACACTCAAATGTCTCGAGAAGCCTGTGTCAATTTGCTCAATAAGTCTATTCAAGATGAACAGCTAGCCCGTCAAGTGGAGAAGTCTATCGCTGAGCACGCCGCAGGTGATGAAAAGCAATACAAAGACGAGGTGCGCTCCAAAGCTGCCAATCTGAAAGTGAGGCATCATGTCACTGCTGCCCAAGAAATACTGACATTCTCCAGACAAACCCCGAGCTTCTGAATGCCGTCAAGTCTGGACAACTTCCAGCAGCCCGCGTAGCAGAGCTGACTCCTGAGCAAATGGCCACGCCCGAGAAGCGTGCCGAGAATGAAGCTATTCGGGAGGAAGAGCTCAACAAAACCCTTGCAGTCGATACGCTGCAACCACATACTCTGCAACAAGATGAATTGGATGAGGATGTGGGCATTATGCACAACACTGGACAAGATGGTCTTGAATTCGATGCACCAAATAGCGGAGCATAGAAACACATCATGAAGCTCAATCCTCATCACTGTCATTGATACTGGTAGTCGTGGCCTGTACCCCCTGATCGTTTGCCAATTGCCGAAGCTCCACTTTACCGTCCGGCGTCAAATGACTTTGCAATCCAAGTTCATCAAGCTCGGGGGTCTGCTGCATACCAATTGGCGTCATGTTTTCGACTTGAGCTTGGTTCTCCATATTGCCTTCCAAGAGAACGCGCATGCACACAGTAGCCCACTCCTTGATGTAAGGATTGCTTTCATCGATGTTGCACTGTGCTAAAACAAGTGCGAGGCCACCCGTTCTCCTGACAAGATCTTGAATTTCTTTGTTGCCGTAGGAAAGGTTCATGATGATGGCTATACAATCGCGCTTGAGATTTCTAACCACCACTGATTCGTCAACGGTTTTCACTCTTCCGCCCGTGGTTCTTGGGAAACGAAGATGCGCAATGCCTAGAAGCTCAACAATTGGAGTGACCGAGGCTTGAGCAGCCTGATCTTTGAGCAGGTTGTGCTGCTGTTCATTCGACAAGATGGATGACAAGGCTGCTGCTTGACATGCCAGAATTTGCCATAGAGTCAGACTTTTTTGCGTGAGACTGTTCTCCTGCAGGCTTCCCAGCTCCGCTAGGCTCTGGCAGAGCATGGCAACGATGGTCAATGGGACCTTGACATCCAGACGCTGAGGCAGCGTTTTATGTGAACAGAGATCTCTGATGAGGTCCCATAAATAACGAATTTCGAACCTCGTAGAATCAATTTCTTGGTAAAGGGAATGGATAACGCTCTCTAGGCAATCATTTTGCATGAATTCTTCAAAAATGGCGGAGACAAGCTGGCCCACTCCTTGCTGCCCCGGGAGACCGTCTTCTTCCGATGTGGAAAGCAAGCTGACTAGAAGTGGTCCATTTCTTAATAGCAAGTTCAAGAGCGTTTTATCAGCGTAAACAGAATTGCGCAGGAAGACAAGGGAGGGTTCCCTTGTGTTGCCATTCTGCAGAGTTTGTTGCAGCGGCAAAGCCTTCAGAACTACAGGATAGAGCACTTCAGCAACTGCTGCATTGCGAGTGACCATATTTGACAGCGCAGCCATACTCCTCCATGCGAGCTTGTCATGGTCCGCTGTCAGATGCTTTGCAACAATCTTAATGACAGGTTCATGGATGCAGGAGGCTAGAGCCAGCGCTTGGCAGTCGCTGGTCGTAGCACACGCAACCTGAATGAGACGCAGAGCAGTCGTGATCCATGCAACATCCTGTTGACTCTCCTGTTGAACACCTAGATTGGCATACTTGGTCAATTGTGAGGCGATATCTTGCCAGAAGAAGAGCTCTCCGAGGAACGGTTCGATGTGATGCTCCTTGAGCATTACGCCCACAGCATCTTCGAGAACTCTCAGTTCTATCATCGATAGCTACCTGCTTAAAAAAAAATGGAGAAGCATTCCATCACGACCAGCTGCCAATTGCAAGATTGAAGTCGTCCTTTGAGTCTGCATATTTGACAGCCTTCGGATTCTGCAAATCCATCTGACATCACGAGATGATAACTTTAGTCAAGAGCGACGTAATTGAGATGGCCTGGCTGAGCAAAGTCGACGTTCTCTGGGAGATGGGATATAGTTTCTACAGTACAGGAATGAATCTCATCACATTTTCAATACTATGCTATGCGATGGAACAAGCCGTCTCAAGTCCACCGGTTGGTGGTCCTTCGGCCTCTTATGCCACCGGTCGCTAGTTCCTCCCTAATCCCGGTTGGATATTCTGCTGCGTAGGAACCGTCCAGCAGAGCCTTTCGACCATACTTTTTGGGGCGAGGCGTGCCGAAAGTTTCATGTCGGAAATAAGCGAACTTGCCCCTAGAATAAGTAGGCGGGGCTCTGGGCCTAGAGTCTGCTGAATAGCCTGAGTCGTCTCGAGACATAGATGAGGACTCATTTCTTCTTTCTGCTGAACCATTGCCTGCTGCGCCGCGTTGACCTCTTCCTGGTGCAGCTCGCACCGTGGGTACAGGCAAGACCGACAGAGAGTGCCACCATGCTTCCAATGCGGCTTCAACCTGAGATGTATTGTATCCAAAGTCCCGTCTCCTGGCGGAAAGCGCATTGTGGTAAGGCCCGAAGGCAGAGCTCAGCACTGACCCATAGGAGACGAATCTTGCGGCTTCTGCGTAGACTGCTTGCGTTGTCGACGCCTCTCTGTCTTTCGCGTGGGTGATTTCGTCCTTTGAAAGCTCAGTGATGGTTAGACCAGACGGCAGCGTTTTAAGGAATCTCTGCTCAATTGGATCCAGCATTAAAACCGAGCGACCCGATTTGCCGGCTCGGCCTGTTCGTCCAACCTTGTGAGTGTAGATGTCTGTGTCGCGAGGAGCACCCAATTGAATGACCAAATCGACGCCGGGATAGTCGACGCCACGAGCTGATACATCCGTTGAGAAGAGGACAGTGCCAGAGGCAGATTCTCGAAATGCCTTTGACACTTTACTTCGTTTTTCCTGCTGCAGTAGCGAGTGGATAGCAAAGTTCTGCACATGCTGTGCCTTATACAGTTGCCGGAGAACTGAGAATGCTTGTCGATAAAGCACAGTGAGCGTGGTTGTCGGCAGGAAGACGATGACTTTGGCAGAGGCCTTGTTGGCAAGAGTTTCATTAATGAGATCCAGGGTGACATGAAGCTGCTCTGCGAGAGGAACGATCATATACTGCTGTTTGATTTGCGTGAGTGCGCCAGCGCCATCCTTGGGTGTCGTGTCGATGTATTCGTAATTCTTCATGAAAGACCTGGCGATACTCTTGACCTCTGGGGACAGAGTTGCAGAGAACAAGAATGTCTGTCGTTCCTTCGGTAAGTAGGTGACAATGTCCTCCAAATCTCGACGAAAGCCAAAGTCAAGCAAAGTATCGGCTTCATCGAAAATGACAGTCTTGATACTCGCAATCCTGTCTCGGAAGTCGGACTCCTCCCTGAGCAACTGCATAAGCCTTCCTGGTGTAGCAACGATGAAATCATTGCGTTCGCGTAGCATGAGTTTGAGCGTGTCCTTGAGCTTGTCACCACCAATGAGCAAAAGTGCCTTGTAGTTGCTGTCCTGATGCGCAAATAATCTGCGGGCCTCCGTTGCAAGCTGAGAAGCCAGTTCTCTGGTAGGGGAAATGATCAAGCATGATGCATTCTGGTTGCCGTAATCCTTGATTGCCCTCTTTGAAAGACTCTTGGCCAGCTCATCATCACGCTCTAAGAGTTTTTGCCCTGCGGGAATGAGAAACCCGAGAGTCTTGCCTGTTCCTGTTTGCGATCTTACCAGAAGATCCTGAGTAAACGGCATCTTGCCGACAATGATCTGCTGTACAGGGGACATGTGTGTGTATCTGAAGACACTTCTGAGGGTCTCTCTCAGTTTTGGATGCACCCTGTCGGCATACTTCTCCCAAGCATGCGGCTTATCGACGACTCGACCTGTGGAATTCTCTGATCTGGCTGAAGATTCTGCAGTTGCCGCCTTGATGGCCTCTGTGGGCTCGTCTTGCCAGCGTGTCGTGGTTGAGAAGCCACGGTCCAATGGATTCAGACGCGCAGTCCGGGCAGCTCGGAAGCAACATATCCGCCCGTTCGACTGCGCAAACTGCCAAGGGATGGCCCTGACTGCGGCCGACCGAGAGAAGAACATTCAATGGTGTCTTGTGTAATCCATTTTGTCGGCGCATTGGAAACTTTGAAAATTGAAAATTGAGAATAATCCCACGCTTGACCAAGGGGCACTGAGCAATGAACATGATCTTGAGTGTGTATGCTATGCAAGGCTAGAAATGAACGGAGCAGGTCGCGGAAGAAGCTGACGTCTATTTTGAATCTTGTGCATGGGCAAGAGACGTCTTGAGTGCTGTGAAGGGAAAGAAGGTCGGGCCAAAGGGGAAGTGCTGCACAACAGGGTACTTCATTAGCACCTCTGCTTGATACATTTTCAGCATACCACTTGCGATCTTGGACCAGTTTGGCACACCAGAGATATCATAAAGCATTGGGGAGTGCTCCCAAAATGGACCTTTCTTGACCTCGTTGATAAAAGCCACCGCATTGAAGTATAAGTTCTTGCTTTGATGCTCCGACACTTCTTTCGGCTTTGTGATATCTGCGGGACACGGCAAAGCGTCCGGCTCCAAGTGTGATAGTTGAGCTGCACCAAATAGGTATGGTATTGCAAAGTGATCGTCGAGTCCCCAAACACCATGCGACCCAGCTGGCTCAAGCGTGTACGTCACCACAAGCTCTTGAATGAGAGCATTGTACTTGGGGAACACAACTAGGGCTATGCAGCGGAGATCATCTTCCGAATTTTGATCAAGAAGTCTGAGCTGAAAGAGGGCACAAACACAGGCCAGGAAGGAGAGTTCATGACCGGTACCGTAGTCCAATCGCTGGCTAGAGCCAAATGACCCGGTGAAGTAGGGCAAGAGCTCAACAGAGGCAGCGCAGAGTGCATCAGGCAAGATGGCAGCTATTTGACTGGACGCGTTGCTCTCCAATTGACTATGCCAATCTCGAAATGCTAGGTTGCCAAAGCGCTGCGCTCCCTCATGCGGAGGGCACCGTGTAATATATGAGTGACACTGCTCGATCATCTCGAGCAGTACCTTAACGGTAGACGAAGGTTTGAATTGATCTTGCATGCTTGTCCCAGGCAGCTTGGAACAAATCAGCCGGATGAAGGAGACGATTCGTTCGTATGCGTCACTCTGGCGAAAGCTGGCCAGGTCATCCTCAGTTTTGATGAGCTTCTGCGGCTCGCTGAACACAGCTTCAGTCGACATTCAGGGGGCAAGTAGATGGCAGCTCCCGAAAGCCAGTAGCAGCGGCAGTAGTATGATATGTATATGTATGTGTATTTGCAAATGGTCGTAGTCCTGTGCCTGAACCTGCCTAACCCTAACCACGGCATGCTTCCCGTGCGATGCCTGATTGGCCCATCTGCTGGCTGTCTCTCACTAGGAAGCAGGAGAGAAAGAGGCAGGAAGGAGCTGGTGTATAGGTAGGTAGACGATCAGGTGGGTAGACTGGCCCATCATGCAGTTTTCTCCACCGTACAGAGCTGGACATCTCGCCTGGTTGGCTGCGTGACTTGCTCGCTCGTTGATTGCGCGACTTTTCCATCACTGCACACATCCACAACCACCACCAACAATCACCACACACAGGAAGGAACCATGTCTACTTTCCTCTTCACCTCAGAATCCGTCGGCGAGGGTACGTACTCCCTTAGCATTCATCTCTCTTGACAGACACTGACACGCAACAGGTCACCCAGACAAGATCTGTGACCAAGTCTCCGACGCCATCTTGGACGCATGTCTCCGCGAGGACCCCATGTCCAAGGTCGCCTGTGAGACTGCTGCAAAGACCGGTATGATCATGGTCTTCGGTGAGATTACCACCAAGGCACACCTCGACTTCCAGAAGATTGTCCGAGACACCATCAAGCAGATTGGCTATGATGACTCAGAGAAGGGTTTCGACTACAAGACCTGCAATGTGCTCGTTGCCATTGAGCAGCAGTCTCCTGACATTGCACAGGGTCTCCACTACGAGAAATCCCTTGAGGATCTCGGTGCTGGTGACCAAGGTATCATGTTTGGATACGCCACAGACGAGACACCCGAACTCCTCCCCCTCACCGTGCTTCTGTCGCACAAGCTCAACATGGCCATGTCTGCTGCTCGTCGTGACGGATCTCTTGACTGGCTTCGTGCCGACTCTAAGACTCAGGTCACTGTTGAGTACAAGAACGAGGGTGGCCGTGTGATCCCTCTTCGTGTCGACACCGTTGTTGTTTCTGTACAGCACGCCGACTCCATCACCACAGAGGATCTCCGCTCAGAGATCCTTGAGAAGATCATCAAGAAGACCATTCCTGCCAAGTACCTTGATGACAAGACTGTTTACCACATTCAGCCCTCTGGCCGTTTCGTTATCGGTGGACCTCAAGGTGATGCTGGTCTCACTGGTCGTAAGATCATTGTCGACACCTACGGCGGTTGGGGAGCACACGGTGGTGGTGCCTTCTCCGGCAAGGACTTCTCCAAGGTCGACCGTTCTGCTGCATACTGTGCTCGATGGATCGCCAAGTCCCTGCTCAAGGCCGGCCTTGCCAAGCGCGCTCTTGTCCAGCTCTCTTACGCCATCGGTGTTGCTGAGCCTCTCTCCATCTTTGTTGAGTCTTACGGAACCTCGGACAAGACTTCCGACGAACTCGTTGCTATCATCCGCAAGAACTTTGACTTGCGACCTGGCCAGATCGTCAAGGAGTTGGCTCTCCAGACCCCTTGGTATCTCTCGACTGCCTCCAACGGCCACTTCACCGACCAGAGCAAGTCTTGGGAGAAGCCAAAAGAGCTCAAATTCTAAGCTTGCTCACGCTTGCTTGCCGATCATTTTGTTTCTCCTTTCTCTGCACCGTCACGACTTACACCTGCATTCAGCATCATCGCCTCTTGCAATGATGCGAAAAGCTTGCTGTAAAATTTACCCATCTTCAACCAGGGTCACTTGAATTGTTGTGGCATTCACGGGTGCATCTCTTTCTCTTAAAAAGTACAAATACCAAGGATCACACTATCCTTTGACGACTCCATGCTCTGGAAGGCCTGTCTCAACGACACATGCCTCTTTTTGCACCAAAAAACAAACACACAGAGGATTCTTTTATTTTGAACGATCATTGTAATAGAACTTCAATAGAAGAGTTTAGATCAAGCGTAGACTTGATTGATGTCTTGCCCTTGTGATTCGCTATGTGATCTCTGCCGCTGGTAGTGCATACAGTGCGCGTGAAACAACACCGGGTGGCAAATCTAAGACAGCGTCCGTTCCTTGTGCAAACAGCTGTGGATCTGTGCAGATGTTCGCATGAGAATCTGTCATGCACCTCGTGTCGTTGAGCTTTGGCGTCAGTACCTGAATGTTGTAGCAGGCCAAAGCCACGTAGATGTATAAGAGGAGTACCACGCACCAAGCTGGTATAGCTGTCGCCCACCAGGGTGATGGATAGCCAAGGTCGCCGATCCAGCGTTCAAGACGTTCCGGTCCAAGCAGCGCCCAGGTTATATAGAGGATGAAGAGTGCAGTACTACCGAGATACACCGCAAAGCCATAGTATTCATAGGTTGGCACAATACTGGAACGGAAGTGAGGGGTCAGCGTGGTTGCACCGGGCGCAATACTGCCTATACCCAAACCACTTGCAGCTCCGTGGAAGTCAGAGTCATCGGTTGAGACATCTGGCGTTGCAAGCCCTGCCTGCCGAACCAGCAAATCTGTCCGCGACTGTGAACGTATCAAGCCCATGAAGGATTGTGTATGGGGCAGACGCGGCGATGGCCGATTGTAGAATGGAGGTAGCTGAAGAGCAGCCCGGGGAGAGTCATGAGGACTGGCGGTCCGACGCGCCCCATTGGGCTCATTGTGAGCATTCTGTTTTGTGCCATTCTGAGCAGGTGCCATCATCAATTGAGGTCGGGAAATAGCTGGTCTGACGATTGAGTAGCAGCTATAACAGTGTCATATGCAGTTCAGGAGGCGATGTAAATGTGATAGTGGACGAACAACGCCTCTCAGTGAAGGCTTTAGCTAGCTCGAGCGATTCCGAGGTGAGGTGGACTACATTGTAGTAAAAGAAGTGCAAATGTAAATTTATCAATTTGAGTAGACTCACAAGCTGGCACCCTTCTCCACGAAGGCCGCCCTGATCTGAGACTGGTCACCCTTTGCTGCGCTGACCTTCTCAGCAAGCTCGTGAAGCTCAAGACCCTCGAACTTCTCCATCATGGCCTCGACCTCAGTGAGCACCTTGTCTACCACATCCATGGGTGCGTCATCTGAGCCATCATGAAAGTAATTGGCATCCTTAAGTGCGCCCTTGACAGTCTTCTTGTCTTTACGGGCAGACTTCTTGGCATCCTCCTTTGACTTCTTGTTGGACTCCCTAGCAAGCTTGGCAGCAGCTTCATCATCCGCAGCCTTCTTCTCTGCTGCCTCCTTTTCGAGCCGTGCCTTCTCAGCCGCTTCACGAGCACCAGCTTCTTTATCCCACTTGGCCTTCTCTTTCGCCTTCTTAGCGTTGTCCTTGAACATCTTGATGCGTGGATCGATGGCCAGCGCATCGTCCACCATCTTGCGCAATCTGGCGGTGTCCTCAGTCTTGCGCTTTTGGCGTTCGGCCTTATTCTTCTTCTCCTGATAGCGCTTCTGGTCTCGGTTGTCTGTATCATCTGGTAGATCCTTGTCAAGGTACTCGAATGTCCTCCAAGAGTCAAAGTCATACCAGAAGTTGTAGAATTGGTCTACTTCTTCTTTGCTTGACTCTGCATTGCCGAGAACAGGAACCGGCTGTTTGGTTGAGAAACGACCTTCGGCAGCAAACGCACGGCCCCATGATTTGTAAAAGTCCTTTGCACCCTTCTTTGGTGTGGGCACGTCTGCACCTTCATCGACAGAGTCAAATTGCCTGCGCTTGACTGGGTCTGACAGAATCTCATGGGCCTTGGCAATGCACTTGAAGAAGGAGTCGTCGTTGACATTTCCACTTGCAGCCTTCTTGTCAGGGTGGTGCTTGAGGACCTTCTTTCGGTGAGCCTTCTTGATTTGCGCATCGGTAGCCTTGTAGCGGTACTTGCTAAGACCAAGCACAGCGTAGTGATCTTGTTGCTTCCAATTCTTGGGATCAGACTTGAGCAGCTCAGCCGACTCGGGCTCATCAGCCTCTTCCTCCTCTACCTCCTCGACTTGCTTCACGTTACGTTCGGCCTCGATGCGTTCATCCTCAGAGAATGTGCGGCCGTGACGCTTCCTGCGTGCGTGAGCAAGGAAGTACTGACCAACAGGCTCCAGTTGCCTGGACTCGGCCTTCGTTGCTAGGGTTGCTGTAGCAGTGAAAGACATGACTGGGGCTTTGCAAGCTATACAAGAGGCAGCTACTGGTATGCTTCGAGTCTTTGTCGCCAATTTTTGTTTCGTCTCGCGCTCCTTCTCGAATATACATGACCACTGGCATTAACCACTGGCATTAACCACTGGCATCGACCACTGGCATTGACCACTGACCAGCTCAGGATCTCTTCAAGCTGCCCTCCAGCATCCTGCTCGAGCACGTACAAGGCTGCCGCTGACGCTCTCTTCTAGTATAGACCCACTTTCATCAATTGCATGCCTCGTTGAGACACGAGAGAAAACATGGCAGCAGAACAACGCAAGCTGTTAGAGCAGCTCATGGGCTCACAGTCTCTCCATTCTAGCTCTGGCCAGCAACCCACAGAATTCACCGACAGGAACGTCTGTCGGTCCTTTCTCGTTGGCGAGTGTCCGCACGACATCTTTGCTGCTTCCAAGCTTGACCTGGGACTTTGTCCAAAGATCCACAGTGAGCAGCTCAAGCTAGACTACGAGCTTGCCTCGAAAAGCCACGAGTACGGGTTTGAGTATGACTACAAGCGTGACTTGGACAAGTACATCGATGATTGCAATCGCCGGGTGGAAGCAGCACAACGGCGTTTAGAGAAGTCGCCAGAAGAGCAAGCTAAGGCCAATGAGGCGATGCGAGAAATCACAGCCTTGGAGGAAGCAGTGGAACTCGCTCTGGAAGAAATTGAGGTCCTTGGAGAAGCAAGTTTGGTGGCTCGCGCAATGGATGAATATTACAATGTCGATAAGCTCAAGATTGACAAAGAAGAACGAGAACGCTCTCTTGTGGCACTCGACACAGGCGCCGACGATCACCAGAAGCTGCAGGTATGCGATGTTTGTGGGGCATATCTCTCTAAGCTCGACAATGACAGACGCCTAGCAGATCATTTTGGTGGAAAGCTGCACCAGGGATACTCGCTCGTGAGGCGAGCAGGGGAGTCTAATGATGCTGTCATTGCTAAAAAGAAAGAACTCGGCGTGCAGCCTCCAGCGGAAGAGAGGACACGGTCGCGTTCAAGAGAAAGACCACGGGACTGGGAGCGAGATCGGGGAGGTTACAGCGGGGGCCATCGAGGTGGTGGCGGCTACCGTGGCTCGCGCGGAGGTGCTGGATATAGACGATATTGATGGAATTTTCTGGCCAGCTGGAGCTCATGGTCAAGCACAGCAAAGCATGGTCCATAAATCTCGAAGTGAGCAAATGATATCATACAAAAGCCCTACTCAGGCAGTAAAAGAAGTGTGCAAACGCCGTCGCAAAGTAATCAAAAAGAATTCATAGCCCATCGTCGGGCATGCTGAAATTGGATGTCGAATGTGTTGGCGAATGTTGCCGAGAAACAAAGTCATAGGAAGCCTCTGACAGCTGTGACACACTCCTGGTTGGCTCAGAGACCTTGACAGTCTCGAAAGAAGAAGTCAGCTGGATTTGTTGTCGTGGTGGTCTTCTAGCAGCCATCTTGTCTGGCGCCTCATACGACGTAGCCTGCCGCAGATTGACCGGGCGCCCGAGGCGAATCTGTGCCGACAAGAAGAAAAACCGGGCCCATGCCTGATCTTGTGTGAGCAGTTCAGGTACAAGGGCATGCATGGTCTTCGAGAGGGTCGGATGACGCTCTTGTAGCGTTGTGATTTCTTCTTCATTCTCTTCGACAGAGAAGGCTTCATCAAATTGCTCGAAGGCTGTCCAGTCGGGCGTTGTACTGTCGAGCTGAAGGAATAGGGCAGGGGAAGACATGAGATGCAGTATGCGCTCCTCAACAAAGGCATCTTCCGACAAGGCATCTTCCGACAAGGCAGAATTGTTATCGCAGACGACCGTCGACGCAGATCGAGAGGAACCAGGGTCCGACGTTGCGCTGTCAGCAGTCATGGCATCTACAGCCTCTGAAATGAAGCGATTGATACCAGACCAAGGGATAGACTTTGAAAAGGCGCTCAGCTCGCGAGCAAGTGCCTGACCTGCTGCATGAAGCTGCACTTCGACGCCCTGTGGCTCTTTGTCCTGCACGAGCTCAGTCGTAAAGGCGTCTGCCTCGTAGTAGTCCATACCTAGGTAGGGATCAGAGAATGTGAGCGGCAGTCAAGCTATCCTGTTTCCTTGGCAATTAGAGGCCTGCCTGATCAGAGCACGGCGCCCAAGTCAAGAACAAGCTGCACTGGGTGAGTCTGGTGAGTAGAGTGAGTGACCCGCGGGAAGACCGAGAGAAGCAAAAAAGTACAACTCAACCAGCTTGATCAAATCACTCCTTTGCGACAAGAGTAGCTGAGCACTACCTATGACGAATGTATCGCTAGAAACCCTCGCAGAGACACTGGTCGATGTAAAGGCACCGCTGGCCTTGCGTTTCAGGGCCCTCTTCTCCCTCAAGGCGCTCGGCGCAGCAGGCGACTCACAGGCAATCGATGCCATTGCAGCCGGCTTCAAGGACGATTCTGAGTTGCTGAAGCACGAGCTAGCTTATGTGCTTGGTCAGACAAAGCAGGAGGCTGCAATCGCGCACCTTACAAAGGTTCTCGAGGATATGCAGCAGCAACCTATGGTCCGACATGAAGCAGCCGAGGCACTAGGCGCCATTGGAGATGATCGCATCCTCGCAGTATTGGAGAAGTACGAGCGTGACGATCCTCTCGAGATTGTACGACAGACGTGCGAGCTTGCTATAGAAAGAATTCGGTGGATCAAGCAGCAGGCTGGCCAAGCGAGTCCTGAGGAGCTGCAACAATCTGCTTATGCATCGGTCGACCCAGCACCGCCCTCCGTGGCCAAAGCTGGACAAGATGTCGCGGCTGAAGTGACTTCTTTGAAAGCCGAGCTCAATGATACAGAGCTGTCGCTGTTCAATCGCTACCGTGCAATGTTCAGACTTCGCGATATCGGCACGGATGCTGCCGTGCATGCGCTTGCCTCTGGATTTGCAGACAGCTCTGCACTGTTCAGGCACGAGATTGCTTATGTCTTTGGGCAAATGTCACACCCGGCGTCTGTGCCAAGTTTGATCCAAGTACTGAAAGACACGAAAGAGGAAGGCATGGTCCGGCACGAGGCCGCCGAGGCTCTTGGATCAATCGCTTCAGACGAGGTCTTGCCTGTACTTGCACAGTTTGCCAAGGACAGCGAGCGCGTAGTGGCAGAGAGTTGCATTGTGGCAAATGACATGGCAGAGTACGAACGCAGCGAACAGCTCGACTACGCACCAGTACAAACCGTTGTAGCCTAGAGTTTCAACCATTCTTAAAAGATGTGCTTTGAACCTAGCGATAGCCTAATGCCGAACACTTCCCGATCAACACTTGTACAAAATTGACCCTATCATGGCGGGGCTTTGCGCTTTGCACCTGCTGCCACGCTATTCGCTACATTCGTGGCATGACTGATGCCATTCTTTTTGGGAATATACTTGCGTCGCAAGAGTGCCATGTCGTCGTCGGCTTCATGCGGTCGACACCCCTCGAGCATGGTTCGAACGAGCTTCTCCCGCTCTCGTTCTATGCGGTCTCGAACGCGATCCTCTGCACCAACACCTCCCATTCCTTTACGTGCACGCACCGTTTCGCCGATTGATTCAAGCACGCCATCGAGCGGCGTCTTGGTCACGAGGCTTGTGGAGGGATAGCGCGATCCGACAACTGGTACAGGCACGCGATGCCTCAGCTTTCTTGGCGCTCCCGATAGTGATGGACTGGGTGGAGCGTCATTATTCGTTCCCAGGATCGAGGTTTGCAGAGAGATGTCCGTCAGGCTCTGATCAGACTCGAGCTTGCGCTTCTTGCTCTGCAAATGGGCAAGCAATTCTTCTCTGAGTGTTGTCCTGGTCGTTTCGTACTCTTCGTTTGCGGCTGCCACCTCTCGTTCGTAGTCTTCATCAGCTTCGGTGAGCCTACTGAGCCCTTCCTCCCTTGCAATGTAGAGTGTCTCGTCTCGTATGTCTTGAAGATCTGCAATTTCGGCATTGAACTGCAAATGTGTGCCGTTGTGCAGCCTCGAAAGATCCTCTTGGAGCTGACGCAGCTGGTGATTAAAGTACTGATCTTTTTGCTTGACAAAATCGGTGGTCAATTTGTTGAGTGCGTTGAGAAGGAGGACTCGTCGATTTGAAGGCTGCGCACTAGGTACTGCCGGTGAGTTTGACCTCACTGATGTGCCTTTGTAGTCATTCCTCGCAGTCTTTTGCACAGCTGGAGGAGGCGACCGGGCTGATCTCTTGCCACCCTCGCCATTTTGTGCAGCCTGCGTCCGATTCCGCTGGCGTGCCGTTGATTCCTTACTGCGCGCCTGCTGTGGTTTTGTCTGAGAAGATTGCGGGACGTGTTGAGCCCTGACAGCCTGTGGTTGTTGCTGCTGCTGCTGCTGCTGCTGTTGCTGTTGCTGCTGCTGTTGCTGCTGCTGTTGCTGCTGCTGTAGGAGCTGCTGTTGTCGCAGACGCTGCTGCTGTTCCAACTTGACGCGTTCCCGCTGTTGCAGCTCCCGCATGCGCTGCTCTTCACGTTCGCGTATGACACGCTGTTCACGTTCGCGTTCCTGTTCCACATCGCGCTCTTTCTCCCGTTCGCGCATGTCGCGCTCCCGATCGCGATCAACTAGCAAAGGAGGCCTGTACTCGAGTGGCGCGATACTCTGCTGATGCTGGAAATGTCCTGGCTGCGGGTGATGCAGACTGCTGCCGTGCGGCATTCCACCTGGCATTCTTCCGTCATTGGGATTGTGTAGCGGCTGATGTTGCACATGATGCGGTTGCTGCTGCGACATGTGTGGGAGATGTTGCTGCTGGTGACTGTACATGGCCTCGTGCGGGTGTGTATGCTGAGGATGCACTGCATGCTGGAAGAAGCGGCCTGGGTCGTGCATGGGCTGGACGGGTGGTTGCGACGACGCGCGGAAGGAAGGCATATGCGGCGACCTGCGGAGTGCGGTGGGTACGGGGACTCCTTGCTGTGCAGAAACACTGCTTGGTCGCGCCTCTGCTGTCTGTGTCTTTGGCGGCAGGTCGCTGGCAGCAGTGCCCAACATCGAGTTGATGGACATGGAGGAACGTGGGAACTGGCTCATTGCAGCGAGACAGAGGCCCAAGCTTATTTGGCGACCAAGAGGATGAGCGGCAGGCGGCCTCTGCTGGCTGGTGTCTGTCTGCAGCCGTAGCGGAGTGCGGGCCTTGGTATGAGTCTGAGTCTAAGTGTCTTCTATTCCTCTCGCTTCGGGGCAGGCGCCATCTGCGAATTCTCTCACGCAGACTCAGATGGGACACTCAATACAGAGGGACTACTTCCTCTGTATTGACTCACTCACACGTATACGTCCCATTGCATTGCGTGCATCGTCCAGCGAGTACTGATTGCGCCGCCGGTCCTGCACGCCCTTCTTGCCCATGTTCTCAAACTCACCGAGAAACTCATCCATGATGCCGTCAAAGTCAGAGCGGACGGGCTTCGCCGCATCGTAGTCCTCCATTTCGTCTTCCTCCTCCTCTTCAATGTCGTATTGCCGCTCAACCCGATCAAAGCGGTCGTCCAGCAGCGTAAGCCCCTCAGTCCGCCACAATGCTGAGGACGACATGGAGAAGCCAGTGCCGATGCTGCCGTTGCCATGCTTGATCCGCCCTTGAGATGCAGCTGTGAATGCTTGACTGACAACACTGCCTTCTTCATCGATAGCATTTTGACCAGCTCTTTTGAACTGCGAGAACTCTTGTTCCCACTCTGACCGATTGGCCCTGGCAGCAGGACGCGTTGCTTTGGCAGTATCGTCGCTCTCCCATCCTTCGTCAAATTCCTCATCCCAATCTCCAGCATCAGCTACTTCCCCGCCAGCTGTCAATTCATTGAACCAAGCCTCTGAGTCATCCGCCTGCGCATCTTCATCAACAGATTCTTCTTGTTCCTCTTCTTCCAGCGCTTCAAGCACTTCCCGAATACTAGGATCTAGATCAGGCTTGAAGCCAGATATTGAGTCTTGCAGAGCCTGCTGATCTTGATAATTGCGCGGCCTTTCGCTTCCCGAGGGCACCGCTTCATCTGGTAGATTGAATGCCTCCTTCTTCTTCCCGCGAGCCTTTGTTTCTGGGTTCTCCAGCAAAACGGCATCAACACTGCCCGTCGGCCGCAAATGTTGCATGTAGTCATATTCTGTGTCATCGAAGTAGACGCCATATTCTGCCGCTTCACCCTCATTCGCCCTGACCTGGTCGCCAAACTCCTTCTCCAACGTGGACTTGGTTTGCACTGTGGCTCTCGCGCCTGTATCGCTGCTGTCGCCTTTGCCAAGTGGAACCAGGACCCTGGCGCTCGCCTCGTCATTGTGATACTCTGCGTCTCGCTGCGATCGGTGAACAAGCTGAAAGGTCGTCGCCTGCTTCTTGTCTATAAACTTGCGCCTGCCCATAGCTATTCAAAGCAGCGAGTCAAGATGGGCAAGAGGTTGCAGTTAGGCTTGTCTTGCGTGCTGCCCTCGTTTTTTTCTTCTTTTTGTGGTCAAATCGCGTCCAACGACCTCCAACCACCCCCAGGCCTAAGGCCTTGCCATGCCGACCCAGACACAGAAGGCCTTCCTGCAGGTCGCAACGGACAATGCGATCCTCAAGTTCGCGACATTTACGCTCAAGTCAGGTCGGCAGTCTCCATATTTCTTCAATGCCGGCCTCTTCAACACAGGCGCCCTTCTCTCTTCCCTGTGTCGCGCTTATGCCGAAACGATCGAGTCCTGCTCGGTAGACTTTGATGTGCTCTTTGGCCCTGCTTACAAGGGCATCCCTCTTGCTGCTGTCACTGCCACTAAGCTGGCAGATTCTGGCAGACAAGTCGAGTATGCATTCAACCGCAAAGAGAAGAAGGCACACGGCGAGGGCGGCAGCCTGGTCGGTGCCTCGATGAAGGGCAAGCGAGTACTTGTCATTGACGATGTCATGACAGCAGGGACAGCGATTCGCGAAGCAATCGACATAATCAAAGCTGAGGGAGGTATTCTTGCTGGTGTGGTTGTGGCACTGGATCGCCAGGAACGCGGAACGGACTCAACACTCTCTACCGTGGCAATGGTCGAACAGGAATTCAAGGTCAAGGTCCATGCAATTGTGCGCTTCGAGGACATCATCGCTTATTCTCGTGAGGCTCTCAGTTCGGATGATACTGAACGCATGGAGGCTTATCGCAAGCAATATGGCATTTGAAAGAGATATCAGCTAGCATCATCGCTAGCACTAGACGCGTACTCTACAAGGCTTTGGCTCTTAGTACAACGCCTTTGAGATTTCACTGACTGCGAGATAGGTGCAGCACTGGAATGATTCGCACGTACAATTTGCTTTCGTAGAGCGTCTTTCGGCCTTAGTCCTTGGCGTTGCTTGCCTGAAGACACTGCAAAGTTGATGCCCTTGGCAGTGATTGTATCTTGTGCATCAAGACCCAGCACATCGACGGCTAGGCCAAACCTTCTTTCAACTTCCTTGCACTTCTTGCTTGTCAGCTGCCGCTGCTTTTTCTCATCTCTGAATCGCTTGCGAAGCACCTGAGAAGCCCGGTACTCGTCTGTCCAACGTTTGTTGGCTGCTGCTAACTGACTGAGGTGCGCCGACGTCTCTGCCCGTGTCTGTCTTCTGACTGATTCCGCCTCAAGTTGCGTGACGGCATCATCATCTGATCTATATAGCGTCTCGGTGACCAACGCGCCATTGGCCTTTGCGTCCCACTCTTCAGCTTTTCGCACACCTCCTGATAGAACATCATAGGACGTTTCTCTCGGATTTGTTTGGATTTCAATGAATCCTGTGCAGTGGTGGCACTTGAGCGTAAAGTGCCAGATCGGGGTCGAAAAGTAGCGCCCAGCTTGCCTTTTACTAGCATTGAACCGGTTCCCCTGCGAGATGAGCTTGCTGCAATGGCTGCACCATACATTGAAGGGCATCTCGAAACGAACAACATTTGACTGAGCTGGCTTGCCAGCAAGTCTGTTCAGATTGCCTTTGTGAGCTTTGTCAGCAGGATCATATGTCGCTGGATAGTAGCGATTAAAGCCTTGCATTCTGAGATAGCATAAAATGTTATAGAAGTGGTAGCACGTAAGCCTGACGCTGCAGTAGCAAGCTATGCACAGCTTTCAGATGGGTAAGCGTTCTCTAGCTATGAGTCTCTCGATTCTGTGTCCCGTAAACAAAGCTATGCCAGTTCTTTTTCAGTATGACGCGTGCCTCATCAGTCGTCCATCCTTTTGCTTTAGCGACAAATTGGAGTGCTTCTTTAAGGGACTTGTCGATCAAGCGGCAGTCGTGATAATCGCTTTCAATAAGCAGTCGATCGTCCGGGATGCTCCCCACCACTTCAGCCCATCGATCATACCTCCCGTTGACCACTTGAGAAAAGGAAAAGAAGATGTTCGCAGGTATGCGAGGGCTTATCCATGAGAATACCGTCTCTCGATTGCCAGAGAATGAGTGTAAACAAATTCTCGGCGGAAACCAGCGGACGTCCGCTTCTGAGATGAAAGGATTTCGTGGAAAACGGAAGACTTGGTCTCCATCACCTGCCTGTTTCTGTTTCACGACACCCTTTTTGATGCTTGATTTACTCGGTAACTCGTGCCCAGCCCAAAGGCTTGAGATTTGGTCAAACAAAAGACCATGGGCCTGTACGCCATGAATGCTACAAGCCCTTTGATACTTTCCAGCCAGTGTTAGCTGCGCTTTGAGAATGAGCGATTGATGTTCTAGCCCAGTCTTGTATTTCGACAGGTGAGAACGATTTGAATCCTGGCGTGGCTGATTGCGGTCAGGTATGCGAAAACTCTTGTCGACGCCCACCTCCCCTACCATTGCCAAAGGATGCTCTTCCAGAGATTGACTAATGGAAGCGAGAACACTTGACAGTGTTACCAAGTCCGGGAGACTAGCAATGAAATCAGCGTCCGGCTCAGGCTTAATTACCTCCCGGAAGTGCTCGGCTTTATCTGGCCGTTCGACACCGTTGCGGTCGTCGTAGATGTTGTGTACGAACCAAGGGTGTATGCCAAATGCAGGAATGACTTTGTCAGAGAATTTGATAGCAGTTTGACCGACAAGCTCTTGGTCTGACTCGCGCGTAGCCATGATACATAGTCCTACCGCTTCAAGAGAAGCGATATCATCGATACTACTGATTGTATCAGTCGGATGACAGTGAGCATCATACAGCTCAGTCATATATGAGCAGCTCGCCCGTGCAAGCTTGGGGTCTTTAGACATATGTTGTTTTGGGTCTAAGACCAAGCTGCCATGATGCAATGACTGATGAAGCTATAGACAGTCACAACTACAGAGACGCTGCCTCACGCAGATTCCCCAGGTCCAGCTCAAGGGCCAGCCTGACCAATATTGCTCTGAGAACCAGCCGTCTTCTTTGCCTTCAAGCTTGCCTCGAACTCAGCAAAAGTCTGCTCAGCCATTTGCTCTTCAGGGTCGAGCACCTGCTCAACCTTCTCAACCTCAGGAACGTAGTGCATGAGCATACTTTCAATACCATTCTTCAGTGTCACTGTTGACGAATCGCAGGTTCTGCAAGCACCGCGCAGCTTCAGCTTCACAACGCCATTTTCGAAACCCCTGTATTCGATATCGCCGCCATCTTCTTGGATCGCAGGCCTGATGCGGGAGTCGAGAAGTTCCTTGATCATCGAAACAATTTCATCATCATCTTCACAAGCTGCCGTGTCCGAAGCAGCTGCCGTGTGTTCATCGCTCATAATGGGCTGTCCAGAACTGAAATACTCCATGAGCAAACTGAAGATCTCTGGCTTGAGTTGGGCCCAATTGGCAGACTCGTCCTTCGTAACAGTCAGAAAGTCAGGTCCGTAGAAGATGTTCTTCACTCCGTCTATCGTGAACAGCTTCTTTGCCAACGGGCTAATGTGGGCGTCTCGGCCAGATAAAAACTCGATGGAGGTAGCGCCAGCGCCAAGCACGTCGCGGCCAGGCACAAATTTAAGCGCATCCTGGTTCGGTGTTGTCTCTGTCTGTATCCACATTGACCGACGCTGCACGAGAAAGCCGGTCTGAACCTGATGGGATCGTCGAGGGCGCGATCGAGCTGCCGCCCATAGAGAACGACTAGCTCCCGTGGGTGTCGAAAGCTTTGCAAAAGCACCAAGACGGCATGCGACGCCTCTTGATGGCCTGAGCTGACTTGACAGAGCTTGCTTAAGACTCTGCATGTTGGATGTGGTGGCTACGAATTTGTGCTCTTCTGCGGAGGAGTTGCAGCGCCGACTGTAATTGTCAGCTCATGGTCAACTGACGTACGCTACAGCTACATTGGCAACATGTTCACAGGCCTGGTCGAGCATCTTGGAGGCAGGTCCAATCCTGTGATGTATCTGCAATAGCTGACCGAAATCAGAGGTACAGAGGCTCGCTGACGAAAATGGCTGCACTCTGATTGTCGAAGCAGAATCGATTCTGGACGATGCTGTCTTGGGTGACTCCATCGCCGTCAATGGCACATGCTTGACCATCACCGAATTCGATAAACGCCAGTGTAAATTCGGCGTCGCACCAGAGACATTGCGACGTACTTGCCTCGGCGACCTCAAATCGGGCGATTGTGTCAACCTCGAGCGCGCATGTAAGGCGTCTACACGCATGGGAGGCCATCTAGTACAAGGCCATGTGGATACAACGGCTGTCATTACCGAGCGCAAAGCGGATGGCGAGGCGATCGCTCTCACATTCAAACCCCGAGACCCGACTATTCTCAAATATGTGATTGAGAAGGGCTACATCTGCCTAGATGGCGCATCTTTGACTGTTACGCATGTCGACTATGAGACATGGAGTGTGATGCTCATCGCCTATACCCAGGCGAAGATTACTTTAGGCTTCAAGCAAGTTGGGGAGGTCGTTAATGTCGAAGTGGACCAAGTTGGCAAGTATATCGAGCGCATGATTGATCCGCACATCAGGGCCCTTCAACAGAAGCTCTGATTTCTTGCATGAATGCCTCCATATAACGCCGCTATGCTTTTTAAACATTCCTCTTTAAATCTTGTTGTCGAGCCGGTATTGCTTCAGAGCCTCGATTGTGATGACTTGAATGCCCCAATTCTGCCCTCTGGTGAGCAACTCATCTGTACGCGCCATCTCTCCATCTTCGTCCCTAATAATCTCCGAAATGGCAGCACATTCAGTTAAACCAGTCAGCCGACAGAGGTCTACTGCTGCCTCTGTATGTCCATCTCGAGTCAAGACTCCACCTTCTCTTGCGCGCAGTGGGAAAATATGCCCAGGCCTTACTAGGTTTGCGGCCGCCTGTAGATTAGCTGGAGTCCGGAAGGCCGTGGTAGCATACCGTATCTTTGCCGGCGAGAAGATTGCACGTCCTCGCGCGGTCTCCCGCGCTGATGCCTGTTGTCACGCCTTGACGGGCATCACAAGAGATAGTATATGCTGTTCGCAAGCTTTCCTCGTTGCGTTCTACCATGTCGGGAAGACCAAGTTCCAGTAATCTCTCCGCCGACATGGGTACACATATGAGGCCCGAGGTATAGCGTATCATGAAGGCCATCTTGCTCGGAGTCAGATGCGCAGCAGAGATGATGAGATCGCCTTCGTTCTCTCTCGATGGATTATCAATAACAATAAGGAATTCACCACGCTTAAACGCTTCAAGAGCGGTGGGTATGTCTGAGATGGGCATCCTCTCTGGTTCTAGGAGCTGGATTACCTGTGCTATAACCTCGATAACCTCGGCTTCTTAGGTTGTAGATATCGACTCAGCTCGTCTCGAACTCGCAATAAGATCTAACGCAGCGGGGCGCCGAGCCAGGTCAGAATCACACGCCCGTACACTCGAGCTCTAGATCTGGAGGACCACCCACAAGACAGTACGGGCATAGAGACCTGAGGCTCAAGGCCATTTTTGGCCATTTGCAAAGCTAATATCTCTATGCTCATTGCAGATGACTACGTCAAGCCAGGAAAGCTTAATAACAACCGCTAAGCAGATACAGACGTGGCCCCCAGCCCATCTAACTGCGTACAAAGCACAGCTATCATCCACGGACTACGGCCTGCTCTTTGCCCTCTATGCTGATCTGTGCCTGGTCCAAAATTGGGACAAGCTGTGGATACTGCAGGGACTGGCAAGACCTGCAGTGTGTGGCTACAACAGAGGCGGTTGTTTACATGTGGCATGGCCAATTGACAGCTCTGGTCAACTGACTGTGCGACTACTCGATGAGCTCTTTCAAATGATTGATCAAAAGTGCGGCGTTGTACAGCGCACTGTTCTTCTAGCAGGGGTACATCAAGATTCTACCGTGGTTTACTACAAGCTATCTGCGGGTCTTGTTAAACCTGATGTCAATTGAACTACTTCCACTTGACAGACCAAGCAAGCTCCTCTTCTGCCATAAAGGGCACAACACCCCCAATCTCAGGAGCGATCATTGTCGGTTGGCGCACCAACATAATTTTTTCGTTCACTCCGACCGAATCATGGCCGTAGAAAGAACGACCAAACTTGCAGGCAAAGTTCTCCAATTTGGATAGCTCGTCAAGCTTTTCAAAAGCCGTGGCCACGTATGGCAAGACATACGGTTGAGTGAAGACGCCTGCGGCCGTGCGCTTGCCGCCCGACTTTGCAGCCCGGAGATGCGGCGCAGAGTCTGTTCCTAAAAAGAACTTGGGGTTACCAGAGGTGGCTGCTTTGAGCAGGGCTTCGCGGTCTGATGGTAGCTTTGCAACGGGTTTGCAATAGGAAAATGGGTTGTCTACCCACTGATCCACAGTCAGGAACAGGTGATGCGCTGTAATGGTGCCCGCAACCGTTGGACCGCACGCTAGAACTGCTTGAATCGCAGCCGCTGTAGTGCAGTGCTCAAGCACGATTCTCAATCGAGGAAACCGTTTGTGTAAGTCTAGTAGCGTTGGCAAGAACGCGTGTTCTGCTGTCATGACGGTGACGTCGCCACCTGCACTGGCAGCAGGCACCTCGCCATGGAGATTGAGAACCAGGCCACATTCCTCCATAGCAGCAAACGTAGGATAGAATGGCTCATAAGACTCAATACCACTTTGGCTATTGGTCGTAGCACCCTTTGGATATGATTTGACCCCAGATATACCGGCCTTCGCAGCAGCTCGAATCACTTCTGGGGTGATTGGAGGAGACAGGTAGAGAGTCATCAAGTAGGTGACTTGACTGTCGATGCCCTCCAGCTCTGCCTTGTAAGACAGACATTGTTCGACGCTGGTGATGGGAGGCACAAGGTTTGGCATCACGTAGACCACATTGACACCGCCTTGACGGATAGTGGGCACGACGGCTTTCATTAGATCTCCATGCCTCAAATGGACATGGTAATCAGCAATCGCTGGTAGGTCCATGGTCGACATGCCTGGGATTGTCCTAGAAGCTACAAAATGATAGATTGCAGCTCAGATGTAGGTCCAATCGCAAGTTGTCCTCGGCCACTTGGCTACGTGCAGACTCGAGAGTGCAACAAATTTCGCGTGCGAGCTTCAATCAGGCCGACAACAACACACAAGGTCATTGAAGAAGACGAGCTCCACATCCCATCGAAGAAGGATAGTTGCGAGCCTGAGAATCACATGGCGAGCTACGTGGCATCTGCACCTATTAACTCCATCGCTTTGCCGAAAGATATCGAGCATGCCATACCAGCTGCCGACCACTATAATCGGCTACTCGCTGTTGAAAAGCGCCTGGATGCAGCTATCGCGCGCAAGCGCTTTGATTTACAGGACTCGCTGAATCGTCCGCAGAAGGTGAAGCGCACCTTGCGCGTCTGGTGCACTAATATATGCCATAATCAGGCATGGCAAGTTATGGACGACGGCATGGGCATGGAGATGAATCATTTCGACTTCGAGAATACCGCGATCCCGGGCTGGACCCTACGTGTAGAAGGGAAGATCTTGGAGGTCGATACAGCCGATAATCACAAGACTGCTCCTTTTCCACAATTTACTGACCTGCTGCGGTCCATTGTGATCGAAAGCGCGACGCCGTCCACGGATGATGCATACACAGATGGGCCCTTGTTTGAATGGCACAAAAAGCCACAGAGCGTTGGACAGCCCCCTGTGGCTTCATATCCCGGGATCGAGTTGAAGCGCAATGGCGACATGGATGTGGACCTGAGAATCAAGATTGGGCTAGATCACCTGCCGGAGAAGTACAAGCTTCTACCCAAGCTCGCGAAGGTTCTTGACATCTCAGTCGATACCCGGCCTGGCATCATCACTGCGCTGTGGCATTACATCAGGCTACACAAGCTCCAAGACTCTGATGAAAAACGGCTGATTCATTGTGACCAGAACCTGCAGGACATTTTTGGCATAGAACGTATCTTCTTCCCGAAGGTGCCAGAGCTCTTGAACAAGCACCTAGAGGCAGTGGATCCCATCATCTTGGACTTCCGTGTTCGAACTGACACGGATGTCCATGACGCGCCGACTTGGGATATTGAAGTGGAGCTCGAAGACCCTATCCGACTCCAGATGCTGGCAGCTTTGAAGAATCTTACTCCACCTGCTGCTGGGCACACGACGGCGCTTCTTGATGAGGAGTTGATTGACTTGGTTACCTCAGTCGAGCATAGCATCAGCAAGCGAGAGTTCATGATGAGCTTCAGTGAAACTCCCAGCCTCTTTCTGCAAGACTTTCTGGCGATCCAGGACCACGATCTCAATGTTATTATGGGAGAAGTCAGATATGCCGAAGGAGAGCAGGCTAGACGCGCGGCGTACTACAGTGCACCAGAGTCAAGGCAATGGCTTCAAGAAAGCGTATTTGCCTATCTGGCCGCGAGGCAGCAATGATTCAACGTCAACAGCATCATTGATGCGCATGCGTTGTGTGCGGATATCACTCGTGCAAGACGTAGGCCAGTGTATGAAACGCTACAACCAAAGTGCCAGCATGGCAGTCAGTCTTATATACTGATCGCCTCCAAAGTCTGCGGTTTCAATCACCAGACATGGAGTCTGTGCAACGCTGCGATGGCCGTGCACATGTACCGCGGCAGTCATTGAGCTTCGAATAGTTGGCTTGTCCCATACATCGTAGCAGCCTCTGTACTAGTCTGTAGCGGAGCCTCTGAATAAATCGGCTGACAGCAGAGCTGAGAGCTCTGAGTCAATCAGAGTCACTCTATTCAATAGTGTGTTTGTAGTCGAGAAACATGCAATCTGATCTGCAAAACCGCGGCAAGCATCGGTAGATTTGACATTGACTTGACAATATAGCTTACAATCTGACTATGCTGCGGTCTGCATATGCCTGTTCATGCACTTGCGTGTATCTACGCTTGAGCACTGAAAGATGTGCACGCGACATGCTTAGCATTGCCTCGCGTGTCGTTGATCCCCTGGAGCCGGCGTCTGGAGTAAATGCTCCGTGCGTCTGAATTTGCTTCTCCAATTGGCCCTCGAAACGAAGGAGATTGACAGGATTGACAAGCCAGAAGATGACCCATCACAACTGAGAACAAGGCTCAAGCTCAAAACCCAAGGCCAAGGCAAGAACGCGCCGTCGTCCACTCTTCGTAAGCCAAGATCCAACACCACAATGCAGCCGGACCACAATTGCTCAGAAGGACATCGCAGCCAGAGGTCCATGTCCAGTTCGGAAGATTCGCGCCATAGTAGCGATTGCAGCATCGCCGAAGAATATAACACGCGGCAGTACGTGTCTACGCGGGAGCGGCGACAGATATATAGCTGTCTCGGGGCGGAATATCCTGGCAGATCCAGCACCAAGAGGCGCTACTACGACTACAGTCGTGCGCCGCGCCGCAACGAGCTCAGCAAAGACGATGCAAAGGACATCCGGAATGGAAATGACCAGCATGGCCAACATCGCATCAAGAGCAACCTGAGCAAGAGCCTCAAGGCGCTGTTCAGGCGGACCGCGTGATGAGATCTCGTATCATGACCTGATGCTGCTCACTGAATCAGCTTATTGTGCAGCAAAGTCCGGGAAACGCCCTGGCATCCTTTGGAATATATGCCGCACTCGTGGGTTCGGTGAGCAATTGTCTACGTATGCTTACTATCTTGCCCAACAACTTCCCAAAGCACAGAGAGGTCCGAGGTCTGCTCCTCGCCATGGCATCGCAGAACGGAAACTACATTTTCGCCACCAGACAAAAAGCCATGCTCGCTGCCATGCCAAGCAACAGGCGTGTGATCAAAGCCGGTCATTTGCACAAAGCTCCAGCTATCCAGCTCAGGCTGGGGCCGAGTATCCCTCAACACGCTGGCCAAGAGTGTTGGGGAGAACAGGCCAGTTAGGGTAGTTAAACACACTTGCTCGTTTGCAGCAGGAGAGGGGCAATTGAAGACTGAGATGAACGGTTCTTGTATGCCCTCAAGTCCATATCCTTGTGTAGACAATGTCAACCATGTGTGCAAATCCTCCTGCAGCTCTTCGAAAACGCTGTCGTCAAACTGATTTTGCAATTGCTGTATCATTCCAAACCTCATTTCAGGAACGATCTGTGTTTCCTGACTTCTTAGCAGTTTGGTTTTCACTGGCAGCCCGAGTATTGCGCTTGCTGCGTCGGGACATGTCTCACCATTTCCATAGCAGCACACAACATGAATGGGTGCACCCAAAACTGAGAAAGCCTTCCGCACTCGGGACAGATTTTTGGCGCCTGCGAAGCCTGGCGCTGTGAAATCCAACGAAACCTGCCACTTGCCCTTCATCGTCTGTGACGGGAGTCCATCTAAACCCATCCTTTGATAGGTTTCCTTTCGGAGACTCAAGGTCATCACGCCTGATACAACGCAAATGCAATTTTCACCGTCGAGTTTGCGCTCACTGAGCACTCTCAGGCGCCCATTGATAACATCTACAAATAGGCTCTCGAGCAGTTGCAGCGTGTCAAGTTGGCAACGATAGAAGACCGCATTCGCAACAGATGTCGGGACATGCTGAGGGTACTTTGATAGGGACAGCACAGATATCTCTGCAACGAAAGCATGTCGGCTTACAGAAGACTCTATCCTTTTCTTATTGTTCACAGAGACGATGACTTTCGATTCAGAGGCTTTTGTCCTAAGCAGATGCATGACGAGCGCAATGCACAAGCTGCAGCTCACGAGCCGAGTGATCCAGAACCTAATAACCCAGCACCACAACCTTTGGCAGAGTTTGCGTTCACTCTCGAGAGTGAATTCCGTTCAACGCCTCGAGTGCTGTTGAGCAGCCATGGTAGCGACAAGTGTAAGCTGGAATGGTTGCGAGCTCGAAGTTGCAAATGCTGAGTTGCATCTGCGCGCGGATTTGCAATTTGCGCTTATTCATGCTGCATGCACGACGCCACGCTCAACGACCCATAGCTACGTACTGCTAGCTATAAACCGCTCTTAAGATAATAGCAGACGAGGAGTTGCAAAGAACGCACTCAGTTCACTCACTGACTGTTCTACTAACCCAAGAATGTCAGCGACAGAGACGTTGACCTCGACCTCGACAAGTCTTCTTGGCAATGCGCTCCCAGACGTACCCGCAGATGCACCAGAGCACTGTCCAGGCACCGAGTCAACAGAGGCAGGTAAGGCGGATGCTTGCGAAGGCTGTCCGAATCAGCAAATATGTGCAACGACACCCAAGGGACCAGATCCTGATTTGCCATTCATCAAAGAGCGCATGTCCACCGTCGCACACAAGCTACTCGTCATGTCAGGCAAAGGCGGTGTTGGCAAAAGCACGCTTTCTTCACAGATCGCCTGGTGTCTTGCTTTCGACGAAGATTCACAAGTAGGGCTTATGGACGTCGATATCTGCGGACCGTCAATACCTCGCATCATGGGTGTGCTCGGTGAATCGATTCACTCCTCCAATGACGGCTGGTCACCTATATATGTTACAGAAAACCTGGGTGTCATGTCAATTGGCTTTATGCTACCAAATACAGACGATGCAGTCATATGGAGAGGACCCAAGAAGAACGGCCTCATCAAGCAATTTCTCAAGGACGTCGACTGGGGGAACTTGGATTTTCTTGTAGTGGACACCCCTCCAGGTACATCAGATGAGCATTTATCAGTCTCACAGTATCTCAAGGAGTCGGGCGTAGATGGTGCAATTATTGTGACTACGCCTCAAGAAGTTGCACTTCTCGATGTGCGAAAAGAGATCGACTTTTGTCACAAAGCAGGCATACCCGTACTAGGCATCGTTGAAAACATGTCCGGATTCGTGTGTCCGAATTGCAAGGGAGAGTCACAGATCTTCAAGGCGACTACCGGCGGCGGACGTGCGCTTGCGTCCGAACTTTCCATTCCATTTCTCGGTGCAGTGCCTCTCGATCCGCGCCTAGGTAGAGCTTGTGACGAGGGTAAAAATTTCTTGGACGAGTGCGCTGACAGCCCGGCTACGGATGCTCTGATCAGTATAGTCGAAAAGATAAAGGCGAAGCTTTCGGATGCCGCTTGACTTGGCTGGTAAATCACATGCGGTCCTCCATCTCCACATCCATATCCTCGTCTGCATCAGTGAGGATTCCCAGGTCCTCAGGCGCTTCCTGCCCTTCATGCTTCACTTCGGACGTAGTATTTGCTGCCATGGCGGCAGTGCTTGCTTGCTGGGCTTTCTTGGTTTCCTGCTTCAACTCCCAGGTTCCAACATGTGGGCCACGCTTATGGAGTGTTGCGATGTTGTCCAAAGTATCCTTCAAATACGCTTCTGGCTGTTTGAGCTTCTTCTTAAAGGCCTTGAGGGACCAGAATTCATATTCCTCGAAACACTTGAAGATGGCATCGTAGAGATCCTTCAATGGGAGACGTGCATTGACATCACGACTCTTCACTGCTTGTCCAGTCTTGCTCTGAATGAAAGTATTGAACGACTTAGAACCACCAAGCTGTCCGGGCTGGATGAAGTTGGTACCGTTGTCGTTCATGCTGATGACGCGCCGTCTAGGGACGTCAGCAGCTGTTGTACGGCCTCGTAGCAGGTTCCTGTAGTGAAGATTATCGACGGGTTTGACCAAACAGTCATGTACAACTCTGCCACGGATCGCTTGTCCGCCTAGACCTTTGCGAGAGCGATCTGGGCCGCCAGCCTTCCTTCTCGCTTGATCTTCGCGAAATGCAGATGATCTGGTTTCCGTTGGTATGCCGAGCCGAGATGAACTGTTGTCTTCAGGATTGCTATCATCGGCTGGAGCACTCTGCAGCGGTGGAAGCGGTGGTTCACTGAAGACATAGGTGTTGTGTAGGTTCGAGTTGATCATTTCTAGTGCATACTCCACCGGAATCTCTGGCTGCCCGTCTTTAGAGTCGCCTCCTTGTAGCTCTGGACTTAACACAACCTTCATGTCACGCCGATTGGCTTCGTTAATCTTGAGAGTTCCCAAGTCGGTGCCCTCAGAACAATTCTCCCAGCGCTCGAACAGAAATCTAGGGAGCTTCACAAGCCAGACTTTGTCTCCTGCATGCGCCAACTCAAGATCCGCATCTGAATCGGCAGCAGTAGTAGCGGTAGCGCGATTTCCGCTTGCCAAGTCTGGCACGGCTTCAGCTTTGAAGGCTTGTCCGTCTTCAGTCTTGAGAGACATATGAGCGATTGCTGAGAACAGCCTAGGTAGAACAAGCGCGGCCTATAGATGGGCAGTGTAAGCTCGATGTTTTGTGTCAAGTTGTGTGTATGGTCAAAGTTGCGCCAAAAGCGATGTTGCTAATTAGAACTCCGTCTGCGCGAACAAAATACAGCGAACTGTGGCCTGCAGTCACCCTTCACGTCTGGGCAAGTCAAAGCATGCTATACGAGTCATAATACTTCCTCAGCACAGCATCAGGGCGTCGAATTTCATTGTGAGGAATGGAAAAGAGATCATAGAGCTACAGCTCCAAGCAGCAAGTCTTGCACCTTCCTTCGACCAAACGCGTCAAAGAGGTTCTTGAGCAACGTCTTTCCATTGTGCACCCCAATGCATGCCTTTTCCATTCGCCGAACCTACACTAAATACTCAGAACCCTGAGCCGAGATAGCTTTCCGCAACGAATCTCGCTCGTCCATTGAGGAACAATTTCCTTGCTGGTTAGTACGTTTGATGAATTAGATTCGCTTACATCTCGTTGATCTCTGCGTCGACTTCCTCCATGAATTGTATGATGAAGTCCACGAGCTTGTGCTTCAACATGTCTTCGGTGTGTCTATTGGTGATCAGGAAGCTGATATCGAAGCCCTGCCAATTAGTCTTCGAAGTTTGCGTAGCATACATCCACACCTGAATAGCTTTCCTGCGCAGAATAACAAAGCCGTCCGCGCGACCCATCAGGAATCGCATGAATTGCTTGACAAGAATGGCCTCGATCTCGTCTGCTTGCTTAATTTTGAGGGAGACTCGCACGGAATTGATGCTTGGTTCAATTAGACACTGCTCATTTTCGTTCCTCGATACGATAAGAGGGTTCAGCAGTGCTTCGTCCGATAGACGTGCCTCAACTTCAGGATAGTTGTGTCGCTCAACCACCTGCGAAGCAAAGTTTTGCAAGCAAAGGGCTGCCGTCAAGGTCGACCGTACGGCACTGAGATAGTTTTTGAGCGTGTTTGACATGGCGTTGCGTTTTCTGACCGAGAGCGAGTCAGTGCGTTCCTGCACTTCTTCGTCTCAGCAAAGTAGTCTTCAGTGCCAAATCCGCGAGCTCGCTTTGGGCTGAGCACTGATGCGACTGTTGCGTAGTGTGTAGAGGGGAGATTTCGCAGCCCGCGTCATTAAAAGGTCGCGCTACAGCGAAACCTCAATTGCAAGGTGTCCCACTCCTGGTACAGATCATATTACGAGGATCACTCGAGAGAAGAGAATCTGTCATGGAAAAGATCAAGGAGCAGCTTGCACGTGTGGGCATCACCAAGAAAGAGGCAACACCCGCCGTCAGTCTACCCAGTGAGGATGCCTTGGCCGAGATTCGCAAAGTATACGACGAAGCTGGCCAGGGTCATGTATTTCAGTTCTGGGAGCAGCTCGACAAGAAGCAGCAGTCTGGTCTGTATGACCAGGCCTGCTTGATCGACCCGGCGCATGCTAATGGCATATTCACCGAGGCGACAAAGTCCTCCGAGGAGCAGGAGCAATCCGGCGCGCTTCAGCCATTACCAAAGGATACATTCACAGTACTAAAAGATGAAGGCGAAGCTGATATAAAAGGTTGGTATGAGTCCGGCTTGCAGCTGATCGCACAAGGCAAAGTCGCTGCAATAGTCATGGCCGGTGGCCAAGGCACGCGTCTGGGGTCGTCAGAGCCGAAGGGTTGCTTTGACATCGGCCTGCCATCAAAGAAGAGCTTGTTTCGGCTACAAGCTGAGAGAATCGCTCGTCTTCGGCAACTTGCAAAGCGCCATGCAGAACTCGATGCCTTGCCGCCCCTCTACTGGTACATCATGACAAGTCAGCCAACCAGAGACGCAACCATGGCCTTTTTCCAAACTCACAACTATTTCGGGCTGGAACCTGATCAAGTCAAGTTCTTTGATCAAGGGACACTACCTTGCTTTGGCATGGACGGAAAGATACTGCTGGATCGGCAGGACCACATCGCAGAATCACCCGACGGCAATGGCGGTCTATATAAGGCCTTAGTGACAGGCGGAATTATTGAGCATGCTGAGAAGCACTCAGTAGAACACTTTCACGTGTACTGCGTAGACAATTGTCTCATCAAAGTGGCAGATCCTCTATTCATCGGGTGGGCTGCGGACAAAGACTTTCAGATCGCCACCAAAAGCGTCGAGAAGAAGGATCCAAGCGAGTCAGTTGGTCTCATCGTGGCTCAAGGTAGCAAGCCCAGTGTTGTGGAGTACTCGGAGATTCAGGAGTCCTTGTCGAAGGAGAAGGATGCTTCAGGCTCTCTCAAGTATCGAGCGGCAAACATTGTGCAGCACTACTTCAACAAGACCCTGATTGAATTTGCAGCCGCTTGGTCGATGGAGTTGCCCCACCATGTTGCCAAGAAAAAGATCGCTCACGTCAACGCCCATGGTGACACTGAAAAGCCAAGTAGCCCGAATGGCATCAAATTGGAGCAGTTCGTTTTTGATATCTTTGACCATTGCTCCCTGGAGAAGTTCGGTTGTCTCGAAGTTTCGCGAGAGGACGAGTTCTCACCTCTGAAGAACCCCAGTGGCGATGACTCTCCTGCTTCCTCAAAGCGTGCCTTGATGCAACAAGGTGCACGCTGGATCCGCGCGGCTGGAGGCGTTACCGAAGATGACGGCAGCGAAAATGGCGATATCGGCGGTAAGTCGTGCTGACGGTCTATGGAACAAGCTAACATACTCAGTGGAGGTCAGTCCTTTGATCAGCTACGCTGGCGAGGGCTTAAGTGCTCATGTTGAAGGCGCGCGTCTTCTCGGCCAAGCCTATCTCGAACGACAGAAAGCTTGAGCAGCTTTGTGCCTACAGAGAGGCTTTGGATATGTGGATATGATCAGCTTTTTCGGTCTAGTTTAGCAGCAGCAAGCGTAATGGAGCTGTGTTCTTGATTTTCCCTTTGTGCCTGATTGAAGCCTCGCCATCTTGGTCATCAAAACCAAAAACATTCAAACAATTCTCGCAGGTGCGCCGCTAGCACGGCCACCGAAGCAACACATTCCCCCGTCTTTGTGCATCGGAGAATCTCGAATTCAGCTGATCATACCGCATGTTGCTGGCTCGAACGCTCGCCCCAGCGAGGTCCCCGCTATGGCTCCAATTCAGACGACAGGTCAATCAACAGCGGCATACTTCTAAAAAGTCCACGCCAGACGCCGTGAACGAGATGACAATTCCTCAAGCGGCTGCACTGTTGCGTGCAGCAGAAGCTGGAGCCGCAAAGAAGTCACTGCACTTGGCTATTCGCCTCAAGCAGGACAAGTCTGCGACACCGTTACGTGGCAGCATAGCGTTGCCTAGAAGACTACCATCGAAGTCAAAAATCTGCGTATTTGCTCGAGGACAGGATGCCGCCAATGCAAAGGCTGCGGGCGCATATCTAGTTGGAGCAGAAGACCTTGTCACGCGCATACAAAATGGCAACGTCGATTTTGATAAATGCCTCGCGACACCAGAGTGCGTGCCACTTATTGCCAAGCTTGCACGAACTCTTGGTCCCAAGGGTCTCATGCCCAGCGCAAAGCGTGGTACTGTCGTGAAGAATGTTGCCCAGGCTATTGAGGACGCCGAACGCAATCTAGACTTCAGGCAAAAGGGTTCTGGCGCGGTTCTACGGCTTCCGGTTGCGCAAAGCGGATTCACAGATGATGAGATCAAGAAGAACATTGAGGCCGTCCTCAGTATGGTCACTGAGATGGGCAGTAAGACCCCTGACGGCGGCGGTCGCGGGACAAGCACGATTGATCAGGTTATCTTCAGCAGTGCACACGGACCAGGGATACCACTCATCGTCGAACGTTGAATGACCTATATCGTAGACTATGACCATTCCCTGATTGCTTTTAGGCCTTCAACCTCTTCGCTTAGTCCCAGACGGCGAATTCGAGGCGCGCCAATAGGCTTTGGCAGCTTTTGCTCTTTCGACAGTCCTACGCCGACAAATTGCCTCTTTGGATGTGCTGGATCCTTGTAAAATTTGACGTATCCCGGCTCCATTGCAAAAATAGTATGGTCTTTGCCAAGACCAGTGTTCTCGCCTGCGTGCCATACCGTCCCTCGTTGCCGAATGATGATGTTGCCAGTCCGCACTCGTTGTCCGCCGTAAATCTTCACACCGAGTCGGCGACCGGCAGAGTCTCTGTTATTTCTTGCACTTCCTCCGGCTCTCTTCGTCGCATAACGTACTTGACTAGCGAATACGCTCGGAGCATGGAGGCATTTGCCAATGAGACTTGTTGGGAGTCCAATCTTGAGCGATGGGAAGAGCATCACTGAGGTGCGATTCTTGATATTATTCCAGCCGGAGGACGGATATGAGGGGCTCGGCGCGCTCCAAATGCTCACAGTATTGACTTGAGGGTGTACACGCCTGTAGAGTGTCTTGCGGTCGTTGGCAGGTCTCTTTCTCTCCTTCTGTGAACATCCAAAAGTTGAGATGGAGTTTCACAAGAATTGTTACCGCAGCAGACCAAGGACCAAGGTTGTTCTACCGGCCGACGAGAACATCACTACGGCTGAACTACCATACAGCATTCATCCCAACTCCCTACATGTTGCCTCTCGACTCTCGGGCCATCAAATCTCCAACTGCACATAGTTTCCAGGGAAGACTCCTTGCCGACCATTGAGCTTTCCTGTCCACCAGTCATTGCTCTCATCAGTTCTCTGTACCACCTCTATCCTGTCGCCAGCCGCGAAACTCAGGTCCCCATCTGCCTGAGCAGCATAATCGTAAAGCGCAACAGCAACTTCCTTCTTTTTCAACGCACTAGGCTTTGTTGGTGGAGGTGGCGGTGCCTTTTTGCCAGCCAGAGAAGATGCACGAGCAACACCTGTACTTGAGCCTGGGGCAGAGTATGGTGGTAGCTCGGCGACTGATGCTGTATCCGACGACGAGGCTCTTGCTTCACTTGCCTTATTGGGAAATCGGCTACCTGGACCGCCAAGCTTACTTGGCGCTCGCTGGAGCTTGAATTTGCAGATGCCAATAGCTTCCGCGCGCTCCTGAGTGTCGCCTTTTTTCTCATTGTAAGCTTCAACAATGTCTCGATCCAGGTTGAAGTACGGAATATCGCACTCAGCCATGCGCGCATTCAGTGTGTAGAAGATGTTGAGCTGCATGTAATAGAACGATTGAAACAATGGTCGAATGAATTCGCTCTCCAGAAGAAACATCTTCGGCAGATCCGCTTTGAGCAACTCGTTGTAGTACTCGTACTCCTGTGTTGCTGCCTCTACATCCGTCTCAGCCTTGTAGAGTGCCTTTTCATCTTTCAGCGTCTTTTCCTTCTTATCTTGTAGCTTTTTCAGAGTGGCGCGATGTCGATCATAGTCAACTTGTTTGTGATTGCGCTTCTTCGTTGTCTTCCCAACTGCTTTGAAGACTTCCAGCAAATCCTTGGCAGGGTTGACAATACGCGTTTCAATCATCTCTAGCTCTGGTGCAAGTGTTTCTTTGAGCTCGAGTACAATGGCTTGGTAGGCCTCGCAGGCTTCAATACCGGCAGGGTTGCCTTCGACCTTGAGTGTGTCCAGATCAGACATGCGTCCAGATATCGGCTTGTAAATATCCTTGACTGCCTCTGCAAATTGTGCTTGATGGTCGAGCATGCCTAAAGTTAGTCTGTGGCACGACTGAAGACAGTAGATTCACCGTTGACGGCAGAGGAGTATTTCTTGGCATCTTCATGCAGTTTCTTGGTCTCTGTTTCCAATTCTGAGAACCGTCGCTCGGCATCTAGATATATGCCATCTGCATATTAGCAATGGGAGTTTGGCTTGAAATCAAAGCTGACCTTTGGTGTGCTCTCCCATGCCGACCTTGCCCTTTAAGCTCTGAGGCGCCTGTCATATTAGCTGAATGCACAGATGCGAAGCCTGCAGTACCCTGGCGACCGCCTTTTGAAATCCCTTCCAGCTCATCTTGATCGGAGGCACCTGCTCTGAGGTTGCTCACTTCTGAAGATCGTGGAGGCCAAGCAAGTCCTGAGTGTGAATGCGATGTCGATGGATGGAGAGCGTCATTGCGGTTTATGGCTTCTCACGTGCATAATTTTTCGTCCGCGATTTGCTTCACGATCTCTTCCTCCGACCATTACGCTCGATCAGAGACCTGGAGCTCAGCAGCTTCTGCCCCTACTCAGCAAGCTTCTCGCTGTGATACGCTCGTGTCAAATATCCAATCACATCTGTCATTTAGCTACGGTTTGCCATGCTTTCTAGATCAACCAGACAAGTGTTGCGTCTTGCGTGTCGTGCATCTAGGTGCGCTCCTCTCACGTCTTGCTTGCATGCTGACCATACTAGAACACAGACGAGAAGCAATACAACCGCCACGAATGCAAAAATCGATGATATCGTCTCGAGTATATCAAAGTTGTCCTTATTGGAGACTGCAGACCTGATTCAGTCCCTCAAGACGAAGCTGAACATTTCAGAAGTGGCAGCACCCGTGGCCACGGGAGGAGCTGCAGCCGCCACTGGAGCTGCCGCGGCGGCACCTGCAGTTGCAGATGAACCCGAAAAGACCGTCTTCAATCTCAAGCTGACCTCATTCGACGCGGCCTCCAAAGCTAAAATAATTCGCGAAGTCAAAGCAATGCTGGGGCTCAACCTTGTTGATGCGAAGAAGTTCGTCGAGAGTGCACCCAAGGTCCTGAAGGAGGGCGTTACCAAGGAGGACGCCGAAAAAATCAAGAAAGCACTCGAGGCTGTTGGAGGCAAGGTTGACCTGGAGTAGACATTGTCGGCACATTACTTAAGAGCTTGTATGAAACATAAAATCGAGCTTGGTCTTGCAGCATATCTCTCCCACTAGGAAGCGTTGCCGCCACATTAAATCTATCATATGCGCCTGATCAATTTAACTGGCCTGCATCTATCGTCCGCTTGTTAAGCAATCCTCCATTGAGGCCCTTGCTAGCCAAAGTGTATAACATTCACTGATCAGAGTCTACAGGGAATTGTGGCATTGTCTACAATCTAGCGCCACGTCCGTAGCGGGCGAGGTGAAGGCCTGCCACTTATTTCAAGCATGTCAATTGAATAAATCGGAAGGAGGGTGTATCGGAACTAGACTGCCATCGATGTTATACATGTGCACTGTAGACAGAACTTACTCTCCGGTCCTTGGACCTTGGACTTCTAGATCTGTTCAGCGTTTGTTTGGTTCTGAAGCGTGCGACCCTGAATCGACAATTTGACAGGCACATGCGGCACGCCCTGTATATAGGCGTTCAAATGTTCAGAATCTAGACCCCTTACCAACCTTGGACTCTGCTTGTGAGGCTTCTTCCGGAACTGTCTACTGATACGGGCGTCGTACTCAACTAGACTAAGCTCTCGTACCTCTGTGCCAGCATCACTCGCTGTTTAGTGTCAGTGCTTCGAGTACCCATTGCCTTCAGATCTTGGCCATATGGGCATTTCAGGGCCGATTCAAAGCTCTAGCAAAGTGCTTCCACCTCAGCGTGGCTCTTTTCCGCTTGATCACGACGGAGAGTGCCAATCAATTGTCAAAGAGTATCTCTCTTGCTTGAAGACCGCTCGCGGCAAAAACACGCCGTGCAGGGACTTGGCCAAAGCATTCCTACAATGTCGAATGAAACACGGGCTTATGTCTCCAGATGAGATGTCCAGCTTAGGCTTCAAGAATTGAGTAGTCACAGTATACGAAGGTCTGTCAAACTGAGTAGTGCAGCGAACATCTATTTTGGCATGCTAGGCGAAGGCTCTCTGATACTTGGACCAAATCTTTTCATGAAGGAGTAATAAGTCTCTTCGATGGCACTGGAGGGATCTGGCCGTGCCGAGGTGTCATCAGCACTAGGACTCGGCGCCTCCGTCGATGTCGTTGTTCTCAGACAGTTGTCGTACTCGTCTTGCAAGCTGCGCGATTCCTCCGCACGTTGTTTATAGAGTGCGGTGTCCCTGAGAACCGAATTCAGTCGTGCCAAGTGCTGTAGATAGCTGAGTGCTTCCTCCAGGTTGCGAAGCTTTAGATGCTCTCTAAAGCTATTTAAATTGAGGTCGCCTTGACTAGAATGGACTTGAGCAATCACGTCTTCTGTGCCACGAAGACGCTCTTGTACCAGATGAAACCTCTCCAGTGCGTGAACAGAATCATCCCCGATGTGTGACAAGCCGGACTGGGTCTCAGCTGCAAGAGTATGTGTGCTGATCTGCAGAGTACCTTGATTTTGGCTCACTGCGTCGACATCATAATTGAGGCGGGGTGCAAGCCTCAGCATACCATCGACGATCCCATTAAGACGCAAGCTCGTCGTCTGGCATAAGCTGTCGATTTCTTTGAGCAAGCTTTGAGCGGCGTCTAGGCCTTCTTGGCATTCAATGTGACCAGATAATCGCTCGTTGATGTACGAGACTGAATTGCGCACAGCTTGACCTGTAGGGACAGTAAGCTCATGTGTAGATACCATCTTGAGAAGGTGCCCCTTCTGTGCTGACCAGCCCTTACGCCGTCAAGGGCCTGTTCTCACGCACTGTTGGAATGCAGATATGGATTTCTTACGCCGCTGCGTGTGATCTCATTTTCAGGAGCTACGCCTATGAAGTCTGAACCTCTCAATTTAGTCGTCATCATTCACAGCAAAAGCTTAGCTTGCATTGCCTCTTGTGAACCGTGTAGAGATGTGAAGGAGAGCAATAGCAGGAAATATTTGCCAACGAACGTGTTACTCCTGTCATGCAGATGCAGAATCACAGCACACAAGAACCGAGCTTGTCTGTACGGTTAGAGACAAGATCCCGCTCGTAGACAACAAAGGGAGCG
Source organism: Protomyces pachydermus (assembly GCA_003717275.1). NCBI lineage: Eukaryota > Fungi > Ascomycota > Taphrinomycetes > Taphrinales > Protomycetaceae > Protomyces > Protomyces pachydermus. The sequence goes on along the minus strand of QXDU01000169.1, from coordinate 10,663 downwards.
AAAAGACAAGGACGCGGCAGAGACAATAAAAGCGCCCTGAACGGGGTCTAGATTAGCCATGGATGTCCACGCTTTGAAAACCCTTGAACATGATGCACTAGGCCTCTGGCAGGCTCGAACAGTGCTGGTGCTGATTTAAACGCGTGACTCATAGCATCATAGAACCAGTAAGTCTGTATTGCCGGGAGTCAAACGTAGAGCTCCAGTCTGAGGTTCATTCAAGCGGCCTTTGACCTCGGCTACGTCGTGTCCCACAAAAAGAACAGCCTTGGCTCCCGTGCATAGTGACATCTTCCAGGGTGTCGCAAGTCTTGCAGAATTCTAGTTTGAGGGAAGCCCCGAGCCTGATTTGAGCCTTCTTCGCGATATCGCGCATGTCGCGGATGAATTTCCTTGACATCGTTGGTGATTGTCTAGCAGAGAGCCTGGCTGCCTGAGCGAGAAAATTCAGTCGCGCATATACATCTTTGTTCGCAATGTGGCGTCCTGGTAGCTTCTCCTTCTTTGCCATTCGCCATACCAATAGCCGCTTGACTTATGGCCTCGTTGCTGTATCGTATCTGACATAAAAGTCTCAAGCTTCAAGCGTGTGAACAAATTGGCCCACACAGATTAGACCGATTGACTGCATCCTGTTGGAGCCTTGATCTTACAATTCGTGCTTCTAATGACTGAGCAGCTATAGACTATCAACTAGCCAAATAACATTTGCGCAAGGAGCAAGCACTTCCGCGGCCGACCTCTAGCTTTCTTCAAGGCTGCGAATAGGATTGGCGTGCCCTCGCGGATTACGACTTACCTGGTACGCTTGGTCGAATTTGGACCAGACTTTTACATGGGTGCATATAGAGTGACAGCACTCGCTTTGCTGCCTCTGGCTTTAGCTATTGGACAATTTCCGCAGATTATACATGATGCAGTTCCGACGATCTTGTTGCATCTCGCACTAGTGTCTGCGGTGCATATCTCGATGGGTCTGCGGCGGTTGCGTAGGACATCTAGCCATTTCCTTTACGATGTTCTGCTATGCATCCCGTGCTTTTACGCATTGATAGTTCTCATGGGAGCACCATTCACAAGCCAGACGCATGCAACGCTGACACTCTCTGTGTCTCTCGCAGTTTTAAGTGCATGCTCTCGCACGTCAACGAAGACCAGTATTTGGACTCTGATCGAAGCGCTTGGGTATCATAAGATGGAGCGAGGCTCCAAGGTTGACCAAAAGCAAAGAGCTGTCAACATATATGCGCTTGCTTTGACGCTAGGTGCCTACCTGGGCGCGATACCCATTCCTCTTGACTGGGACAGAGACTGGCAACAGTGGCCTATCACTGTCTACATAGGCGCGTGCTTGGGTCATGCGGTGGGATGTCTGGCGAGTCTAGTATATGTGCGTCACATCTGTGCTGACTCCAATAAAGATGACAAATGAATGTACCTCTCAACATCGTACACATTCTACTGTCAGAGCAATACATCTTCCTGCAAATATTCGAGGGCTACCCGGTTGACTTGCTCATAGCACAGCATTGTGATGCATGTAGCAGGAACTACACGCAAGAAGTTGGGCGCCAGACCACGATAGAAGCCCAACAGCCCAGACTTCCGCCGAATGTCACGGAATGTACTCACCATTGTGGCCTCGACCGGTGCGTCGTGCATTTGGAGTCGGCTGCGCAAGACTTGGTATGGATAGGTGACCACGACTGCTACAGCCTTTGATGCAGCGGACACCTCTAGAAATTCCCATGTATTCTAGCAGGTCAGCAAGAATGAGTAGTGCTTTGAGCATACCATGGGCTGCTCTGACCATGTCCTCATGCGCCAATCCTTGAGCTTCTCATACGCCGTGAACTGAAGAGCTGCGTGTGATACACCGAACATGCTTGGCACAACACCTCTATATAGCCCTCGAATTCCTTCCGCTTTGAGTATTTTTCGAAGGCCATCTAGAGTTAGCAGGAACACGGGAGAATCTTGCCTTAACATATTGCGTTCCGGTATGCCATCGCATCGTCTCGATTTGTAGTGAGCATTCTTGTTTTGATAACCCATATCGGATTGGTGCAGAGTGCCGTCAGCAACCCTGCTGTGCCAGACGAAGCAAGATATTCATGAGCATCTAGTCGTCTCCTAGCTGACCCAAACAGATGTTTGATCTGGCCGTACCTACCAGTCAGCTTGAAGAAGCTTCTCGTGCTGCATTACCAAGCGAAATAGAAGGACCATCCAAGCATGCCACCAACAAGATTTGTGCCTAGGCCTCTGTAGAGGCCTCTAAGGCCGTAGCCTTGGTGTATTTTTTTGAGCAATGACAGCGTTGTTCCATCGCCTACTTGCATTCGCGTTTTGACCATGTCAAGCGGATGCATGGCCGTCGTAGATACTGCTCCGGCACAGAGTCCGGCGAATGCATCTGCCGCGAGCATGCTTTGAAGTTTTTACTTTTGTGTTCAAAGCTTGTAGTCTATAAGCAGACGCAAAGGTTCGCCTTATGCCAGCGCTGTAGTCCAGCACGGCTGCGGAGCTGCAGCGTCACTCCAGCGCTAGTGGTTTCGGTAGGTAGAACTACAATGCAATATGCATGATCGAAATTGGTGTTTGAATTGTGAACTATAGCTACCACACCACAACAGAGAAAGATCATATGACTTTCCGCTCTACATTTACCACGTTCCGTTCAAGCAACCGGCTCTCCACAGCCTCATTGCACGCCATTGGGAGTCCTGGCCTTGGATTAATCCACAATGCTTCGAGATATGTGTCGAGATAATGTATGTTCCTTGGATGCATGTCTTCTACTGAGCGTGTCAAGCACGCAAAGGTCTCGGCGTGTACACATCCCAAGATGAAGGCGACGCATTGATTTGTATTCTGATGGCAGATTTGCAAACAGCCATGATACCGGGCAGTCTGCAGACTGTTGCATCAAAGGACAATGAGAAGCAAGAACAGCACAAGGATGAGCAGAAATATTGCCGTGAGGCTGCCGTTCTCCCGCGCCGCCCGCGTGAAGGAAGTCAGTCTGCGATTCGCAGAGTCAAGCCGGCTCGCACTGCGCGTGACCATGTCATCAACTTCGTTCAATAAGCCGTTTTGTCCATCAAGCTCATCGCCGATCTGTATGCTCAGCTCACGTTGCCGAGATATTGACGTCGATAGAACATCTAATGATTGATCTTGTGCCGCCATGACAACAGATTGTGCTTGCAGCAAGTCCTCATTGGAAGCACTATCATGCGACGGGTGGTCACTAAAGCGCACGCTTTTCCCGGTCGAGCTCGTATCAAGCAAGTCCCTCTTCTTCGACGCGAAGTCATGCTTCGGTGACTTTGCAGAGCTGTCAAGGTTGTCGCGATAAGGTTCTTGAAGATCCAATATCGAACCTGGGAGCAGTGCGCAAAGTTTGGCGCATTTTTGCTTCAATTGCGAAAGCTCGTCTTCTTGTGCCTCTGTCAAGTATATAGAGCCATTGCCTGACAATTTGCGAAGTCCTTGCTGGAGCGTAGCAAGAGATCGATACATCTCGTCATCGTCGTCCGGCGAAGTGCCAATCCCCGCAGCAGTTAAGCGCTGGCGCTCAACAATGGACAATTGTAGTTGCTCTGCGAGCAAATGCAGTCGGCTGGCCATAGAAGTCACTGAAGCTCCAACAGAAAGAGTCCTGGGCCGGGCACAAGCGGCCGCGCAACGTTGTTTCTAAGGTGTCGTTGCGACTCGAGCTGGTGTCTACGGATACCGCGCGCGAGACGTTTCGAATCTTGATCCAAAATATTAAATGCAGAGACACAGCAGCAGGCTCGTTCACAAATAGCAGCTTCATGATCACGGCCAACCATTCAAATACACAACCCGCGGGTGAGTCGAAAGCTGCAATCAAGTCAACAACCTTCGCGAAGGCTGCAAGTGCAGTGAACAATAGAGAAGATAGTTCATCTTGAAAAGTCCTATATGACTAGACTGCTGACGTTCTAGTTGCCCAATTTTGAATGTACTCCTTCATGCGCTTTGCTGCCTGCTCGGCTGTGTAGTTGCGTCCAAAAGCATCGACAAATTGGCCTTCGGGATCCATGAGATAGAAAAAGATACTGTGATCAACAAGATAATCTTCTCCAGATTTGACCTCCTTCGGCGTCGAGAAGTAGACTCTGAAAGCCTTACAGACGCTCTTGATGGACTCGTAGTCACCTGTCAAGCCAATGATATCAGAATCGAATTCTGACAAATATTCCTTGAGCTCTTCTGGAGTATCGCGCGCGGGGTCACATGTGATGAACAGAGGCTGCACTCGCTTCGTCCCTTGGTTGACATCTTTGAGCACGAGGGTCATCTTGTCTAGCTCCTCTGGACAGATGTCCGGGCAGCGCGTGAATCCGAAGTAGATCAAAGTGTACAAGCCTAGATAGTCTTTTTCACTCACCCCTTTCCCATTGTGGTCAATCAAGGAGTATGGACCTCCAATGCGTGGCTTGCCAGCGGGCTTTTGAGATTCCATTGCTTGTTGCACTTTGACTCGCTTACGCTCAGAATTGAAATAAAGTCCAAGAATAAGGGCAGTTGCCACGAAGAGAGCCGCCGATGTCACCGAGAATGGACCGACACGAGCCTTTTCATTGACTTCAGCGGGCTGCCTGATCTGTAGTCGAGGTCTCTCGCGTGTAAAAGTGCGACGAAGAAGCAACCGACCAGCAGGCTTGGATTGCTGTGACAGCGGCCTGGGTCGCAGCTTACACGTCATGGATCTGTGTTCGGCCCTTGCCATACATGAGAGGACATGATGAGACGTTATAAAAGATAGTCGCTGCCCAGAAAACATCGCGATAGCACGACGCCTAGTGAAGTGAAGCTGAGAGCGTCCACCACTACATGGTCTGGTCTGGCAGTCGTCAAAAATGCGCGACCCACGTGATCTGTCAGGATTGCACCAATTTGACCTGTAGCTTCCAGGACACTTGCTGCGCGTACGCGTAGAGCCACTGTCGGGCTAGTTTTCGTGCTACCGGGAAAGCTAGAGCACTATTGAGCCTCAAGAATGCAGGAGCACGCGCACGATTCTCTGCCGGACGCTCATACGCTAACTGCACTTCAAGAGATAGAACGATCTTTTGCTGAAGCAGAATTCCAACTAGCGTGCCAGCAAGCACAGCTCTTTCAACCCCTGTATGCAAAGCGTGATGCCCTTGTCAACAATATTGACAAATTCTGGTCAACAGTGCTGGAGGAGTATGATGATCTTGCGGAGCTGATCAACCTGGAAGACCAAGCTTTGCTCTCACATATTGCGAGCCTACAGGTTGTCCGAGAAGTGTCAGATCCGCGTACATACGAAATTTCCTTCACCTTTGCTCCAAATGAGTATCTGGAGGAAGAGTCTTTGTGCCTCAAGAAACGCATGACATTGGCGACAACGGATGACAAAAGCACAGATCCTACTCTCAAGTCAAGCAAAGTGCCCATCAAATGGAAACCCGGCAAAGACTTGACACAGCAAAAGTTAGGACGGCCTTCGTTTTTCACGTTCTTCGCTTGGACCGGCCGACCAGAGGACACTTTGCAAGAAGGTGAGGAGGTGGCCGCGATTCTTGCTGATGCGATATATCCAGATGCACTAAAGCTGTGGAGCGAAGCGGTCTCTATCGGTGGAGAAGAGAATGATGACAGCGAAGGAAGCGTTGACCTAGACGGCTCCGACGCGAACGACGACGAAGGAGCATCAGGCGACGGACCGGATCGCAAGCGTGTCAAAGTGTGAGTGGGAACTCTATCACGCTCATCACGGCATTCTACGCTGGCGACAAGTCCGCATCGTTTAACAGCGCTCCGAGGACATGCCAATGATACGAAGGCTCGCAGCTGTAAGTCACAATGTTGTGGTACACTCGTTGGAGCCGATATAAAAGTTTCAAAGGCATTCATCTCGGGGTATCGACTGCTGTATTCTCAACCCAGTCTGAACATCTCACTTCTCAGCATCACCCGGTGACTTCTTACTCAGCTTGTGTGCTTCCAGCCATAAACATAGCATACGTCCGTCACAGCAATTTCATGATTTTTGGCCTCCCGATGAGCGTGAGACATTCAGTAAATCCTATTCACAAGTACCGCATGTGCAAGTCACGCAACCTCTTTGGCCATTGCGAACGAGATCTGTTGACGTGAGCTCACTTCTCTTCTGTGCATCGAGCTTGGTGCGTTGTGCTGGCCTGATTCAACGATCGTCTGGTCCTGAACGGAGGGCAAATTGAGCGTGATGTTCGGAAAAGTCGCTAGAACACAAGGAGCTCGTGGTGTGGTGCCGGCGCCTCTATCTACGTGGCGAGGACTTGGTACTCAGTCGGCAAGTGACACTTCAGCCTTGAGCTTCGACGCCATTCCCATGAAGCCAATCCGCCAAAGGTCTAAGAAAAGTGCCTTGTTCCGCACATCGGCGGGCCTTCTTGTTAGCCGCCCACCGATTACGACTGGGCCATTGAGTGGCTTTGAGAGCGCATTTTATGATTATCAACGGACACTCAAGGCCAGACTTGCCTCACCGTTTCCCGAGGACTTTTACTTTCCAAAGGCCAGCGTTGCCTTGAAGCGTTGGCAAGAGGCTCTCGCTGAAAAGAGTGAAAGTTCTAAAGGTTCAGCGGGGCTGACTCCAAAACCCGCAGACCCTGAGCTGGAGAATTGTAGCCCCACCGAACGCAAAAGCTTGAATCGCCTTTCAAACTCGACACTTTACCTGCTGCTCAAAAAGCGAAGAGCAATACATGCCTGGCAATTCCCTCAAGGACCAATCGGAGCTGATGAAAGTCTTCAAGATGCTGCAACGCGCCTACTATCAAAGCAAGCTGGGCAAGACATGGATGTATGGACCGTCTCGCGCATACCGGTAGGTGTTATGTCATACCAATTCGAATCGCCAATCGTCGGCTTCAGTGGCGCGAAAGTGTACTTCACTAAACATCGTATTCTTGCAGGACAGGTACGCCTGGACAGTGAATTTGAAGACTTTGCTTGGCTGTCGGTTCAGGAGATTGAGCAAACCGTGGACAGTGTCTACTGGAAGTCAGTTGCACCACTTCTTGGAGCCATATGATGGCAAGTCGCCTGATCAAGGCAGCGTTGTGTACATGCGATTGATCTGCATGATGCGTCAAGGAAAAACGCATGTTATGCTGTATGCATTGCAGGTGTGATTTTCTCGACTAGTCATCATCATTCATCAGGTTTTTGGTCTAGGCTTCAGGCCTTATGCCTACTGGGGCTCAAGTCAGGAATATTGACGAAGCAATACTAGTCTCCTCACTGCGAAACATTGGTTCCACTCGCCATCCTCCCTGCAAAGTCATCTCAATATATCGTTGGGCAAACGTAGCTGCAAACCGAAGTCACATGCCGAAATCAATACTTGAACGCCTGCATTGCCCAAAGCTGGCCTGAGCGACCCTGCTGTAGAACTTGGGTCGCTGCATTGTTTTCAATAATCTTTACACATCTACAGAGAATTGCTTGCTTTTAATTTGCCCTTGAAGTTGTGATCATGGTCTGGTTGAGTTTATCGAACAAATCGCGAGGCACTAGCCCTCTCGGAATGCATATGAGTTGGTATAGACACATTGATTACCAGGTCGCTCGCCGGGTACCAGAATTGTTTCAGCGAGTAAATGTCCAGCCGCTGGACAATTCCGCGAGCAAATGTCCAGCCGCTGGACAAATTCGGCAGGAAATGTCCAGCGAGCAAATCAGCACATTTTTTTCCCACCTGCACTCGGCGCCACGGAAAACATTCTTGCATGACAGCACTGTCACAGCAGGCAAAGCTCTTAGCGCTACGCCACCTCGAAACTATCGACTGCTGTGGCTCAGACGGCTTGCTTCATGGGCATATATACTAGGGAAGGCTTCATCATTGATATGCTGGCAGGCTGATTGCCTCTTGCCAACAGACCAAGTCCAAGCCCATCTGAAATTGAACCTGAAGCTTTCCTTAGGCACGACTTTGCTATTGACATCTTTGCGTAACAGCCCGCCTGATGGCCTTGGATTGATCTCTGAAGGCTAGTCGTAAGCAATGCGTTGCAAAAATGGATCAATAAGAGCTACTTGGCTGTCTAGTGATACTTTGTAGCTGTCTTGGTAATCGCCGAGAACGAGAAGACGTTGCAGTTGGCTTGGCTGCTCACGAGTTTTCAATGCTCCATTGTCATAGCTCGAGTCATTGACCACGCTTGCGTTCCTGAGGCCGAGCCCATAGGAAATTGCAGATTCTGCACGGTATTTGCACTCTTGAGAACATCTGAGCTTCCTTGCATAAGATACAGATGATCTTGCGACATTCGTTTCGAAGCTTTCACAGCAATCGACCTTTGTCTCATCGTCATCCCATGCCGCGCTAATGGTTTGAGTGGAGAGTCTTGGGACAGCATGATTTCATGTTCATCGACCATGAATTGTCGCAGCCATATGAAATGCTCAGGTTGCATTTTGAGCGAGGACGGGAGAACAAACCAGCCAGCCGATAGCGCACATTGAGCAGGCTCGACCATCATCTCGAGCGACTGCGACTTGACTCTATCCAACTGTTTACCTGTACCGTATAAGTCATCGTACTTGAAGGCAGCCTTGCGATCGCCAGCTTTGACCAGGCCAATGGAGTGCCTGGCTGCTGGCGAAAAGTTCGAAATTGCCACAGGTTGGTAGTGGTCGATCGGATGTCGAGCACTTGATTTGCTCGATGGCGGTTCCAGAGGATGAGGAAACATGAAGCATTGTTGCCCTGCGTCAAGCTTATCCCGGTCTCAGACTTTCTCCATGGTCAAAAGCGTTGGCAAATGAAAGAGGACTTTCGCCTGGCGTGCTTCTGCAGAGCATTGTGCGCTTGGCAGCAAACAGCGATCAGTCCCTTTCGAAGAGGGGCTTCAGGCGAAGAAGTTCACCGATGAAGTTTGCTACCGAAATGCACATATTCTCGAATGATCCTTCAGCAGCCGAATGCCTAAGAAAGAAAGCGTCTTGCTCGAAGTCACAGACGTCAATGTGCCCTTTCTTGTAGAACGTAATCTTGGGAACTCCTGCCTTGAAGTACGGAGCAGCCAAGAGGGGAACGTCGAAAGAATAGCATGCCAAAGACTCGCAACGCAGGTTTGGCGTCCATCTCGCACGGTGCTATTCTCGACAAATCGCTTCCTGATGCCATCGCGCAAATGATTCGTAGCTTAGCAGCTTAAGTCGACAGTTGGTCCTCGATGTCAGAAGGTCGCTTTTGTGATAGAAGGTCCCTTTGAAGATATTTGGCAGGACCATTGTCGATTTTTTGTGTCGGATGATCTATCTCTGGCGAGACCGATTGCGGCTGGCTGTTTGCACTAGCAAGCTTGCGTAATGAACATGCCATTTCAGCAGAGCGCTGCACTAACGCCACCTCCAGTTCTAGATCTGCGTGTCCAAGGAATTGTGTTGCTGTATCTGACATATCGCTGTTTTGCTGTGGCAAATCTTGATCAACCAAGTCGTCGTTGGCGAATTGGTCCACGTCTTCAAGATCAGACAAGTTCCTTCCGTGCTGTTGCGCTGTGCGAAGGATCCGCGTGCGGACTTGAGATCCATCCGGCAGCAGCGAGCTTGATGTGCTCAAGCACGGACTCGAAGTAACGCATACAGCCATCAAATCTTCACCAAATCCCAAATCTGCTTTCCTGAGCAAGGTCTGTCTGTCGCTTTGGAACGTGTGGCGTGCAAAGATTCGATGGGATTGCAGGTGTCTGGAAAGGTTGAGTGCAATGTCCGTACGTTGTTTGACTTGGCACTATCGAAGTTCATGGCTGTCCTGAAACCATTGCACCATCAAGACGACCATGACCTTGAATTTGGTCTTGTAAAGTCCGCGACATGTCCTCCAACCACTTCGTCAAATTCTTGAGGCGTTTCGCAACCAAGAAGGCCCCTGGCGAGATCCACTAACTCCTCTGTGCGATCGTGAGTGATCACGCTGAGGTCCTCGGACTGTAACTCCATGCTCTTGAGGTAATGATATCGGCAACCTTTGAGAAGGCTTCCGGACAAGTTCCTACTGGTATCCCTGATAGAAAATGCACAATTTCCATCAACGACCATGGAAAGCTCATTGATGGGAACGTAGGTTGCTTCAGACATTGCAGAATCTGTATCTCCTTGGCCGAGGGCATCAGCAAATTGCGTAGCTTCCTGAATAACTTCGTGTGAGCGTCAGAAATACATAGTGGCGAGAACGTACAATCTGATTTCGTTGACACCTCAGATTCGCCGGAGTGATCCATAGTCAGAAGATGACGCCGCTTGCGGCCAACAAGACTTCGTGCTATGCTTCGGCTCAGATATGTTCGAGAGAGCAGTCAAAACAGCAGTTCAGTTTGCCAAGCTCAATAGCACAATTTGAAAATACCAAAGCTATGGCGACTCTGATGACGTATTGGCAAACGCGTTGACCCTCTAGCCACTGTCAAAATGAACGTATTAGAACATTGTAATCTGTGACAATGCCGAATTGCCGTGGTCGAAGGCGAGTGTCACGGCCTGAACTCTGATATCGCTTTCAGATGTCCAACCAGCCCCTTGTTACATCTTGCGCTATTCCCTTGTGCACAACCACAACGACCGAGCCAGTCTTCTCTGCTCGCTATCATGGAATTACCCGTTCAGC